>QYTT01085112.1:4292-17949 GCA_006980735.1 Dasypogon diadema | reverse complement strand
ATAACAGGAACAATCATGTGTCTGCATACTCTTGTTGCGTATATCTCATAAAAATTGTGCTAAATACCACGTAAGGGAATGTAATTGGCGCTTACAACATTTTACAGGCACTTAGAACATTTTGCAGAAACAATTTAAGTGGAAAATTCAGCTCTGTCGTTTGTGACATATTTAAAACTTGTATAGAACTTTAAGTATCGCTAATTTTCATTTGATATTTGATCAAAATGTAGACACTATTGTAATTTTTACGAACGTGTTAAAAACTCGATTTTGGTAAAAATGTCGCTTATAACACTTTGCCTTTCCAGTATCGATATATAGTTCCTTTAATCGATACAATAAGATAAATTTTCGCTTAGAGTCCTAAGAACGATCATGGCTATCTTAAGAATCTAAACTGAAATTTAGCTTATTGTATCGAGAAAATAAACTACCTTATTAAAAAATATTTAGGGCAATTTATATATGAAAACTCGGGTGTCGAAATCAAATTAAATTTATTTCTAAAAATACCTAAGATTATTTATTACATGATAATCCGAATTATAAAAGTTTAAATGAAAATATGTTTTGGAAATATATAGTTACCATCGGAACATGAATATACTTCATATGGTTCTTTGTAAACAAAAATGTTAAACTGGATAATATTATAACTTGTATCTTCAGGTACAATATTATAAGAATGTAAATCTTCATGAAAGCCGATCGTATTCCACGGCCTGGTTGTAAGAAAGTAGACATTTCCTATAGATATAATATCAACTATTCCTTCAAATTTAGGTACTGATTTCAATACTTTTGATACAATAAAGAAATTAGGTTTATACAAAAATCCATACGAAATACATTTATATATAGGCATATTTATATTTTGTGGTATATCAATATTAAATAATATTATATCTCTATGGCAGTAGTTATTTAATTGAATTAATACGTTGGGGCCGAAAGAAAATTCTAAATTTATATCAGTCCCATTCCAGTATGATACCATGTCCTTGACTTCTTGATGTCTCTCTCCTAAAGTTTTACAAACACTGCACAAAAACACCACTATTTAAATTATCAAATGAATGACAATATGTTCACTTTAAGAATTTAACTTCACAAAATGTCTTGAAACTCACTTCATTTAATGAAGTATCACGCAAGACTAATCAAAAAGTACTGTCTTTAAACGGGTTCACGCATGCACAGAATTGTGTCACAATTTCGTGAAAATTTAACTCGCAATGAGAGGAAAAAATCACTAGGCTCGGTGTAATCTTTATAATAACTCAATCCTGTGTAGTTTCCACACGTCTCCGTGTAAAATACTTAGTGTTGTGTACTAATCACACAAATCAGTGTTTAGAACGATTTCGAACGGACTTTTTACACCAACCTTTTTCTACCAAATTGAAATTTTTACACTGACAGCAATTTTACACATATAAGTGTTGAATTTCACTCGCAAAATTTTTACCATCCTTGTTTTCACGTCTACACGGCCGAAATTTTTTACTGTGTACATATCATGGCAAACATAAAAGATCTGTTCACGTACTTTCCTCAACTTTAAAAGTGGACTATGAGGGCATTCCCTCAGTCTCACACTGAGTAAGCGAACAGCTTTGCGTAAAAAGTTAAAGTAAAAAAATAAACCTCGACAAAAGTTCTGGGCACATTATACAGGACTTGTTTGCCTTACCAATATGGCGGATTATTAAGCCCGGGACTTGGTATTTAAAAAAACAGCCTGGGACTTGGTATTTAAAAAACAGCCTGGGACTTTAAAACTTGAATGACAATTCGACTTTGTCATGTAAATCGCTACTTTCAAAAGTAACCTTTTACCACAAAGCATTTTTCTTGACAAAAATCATGCAGTTTTCTGCCTGCTAGATGCACTGCCAATGACGGTAGAACTAAGAAAATTATCTTTTACTTCTTTACTTGCACTATACGGATAGTATTTAGCGGAAGTAAAACTATTTTGTTATCATTTCAGCCGAATTGTAACACAAGCTGTTATTTTTTATATCAAGCACTCACTTGAAAATCGGAGCCTCAAATTGCCACTTTCATGTAGCGAAACGAGCAGCAAAATTTAGAGAGCCCACGTTTCCATAAAGTGACTCACATTACGAGCAGCCAACCGAGCAGCGAAAAATTTGGCTGCTTGGGCCGTTCTATTTCTAACTTTGGGATTATTGTTTTGACGGTCACAAAGGATTTGTGTTGTTGTTTAAAAAAAGACTGAGAAATGGAAGAAAAGTTTGTCCATATATGTGACAACCTTGACTGCTCGCAGCTTGTAATGTGTTCCACCGAGCATCGTTCCCATTTGGCTGCTCGTTTCGCTGCTCGCAAATTTCAATGTGTTTCGTGCATCAAATTTCCACATTGTCCGCGATTACTTTGTTTGCGCAAAAGGCATATTAACTGACACTGGCTTTTTTCAAACGTCACGAAAATGCTTAAATAAATTAAAATCACTTCTCAGAGCGGATAAAAACGGCAGGTTTTTTAACAAACACTTCACAAACAACAAAATCTAGAAATCTCACCGGCTCTCAAAGTATTACTCCATCAAAAATGGGCGTAAGTTCTGAACTCATTTCTTCAAGACCAGGTTTTATAATAAACACACCGGGCTCCATACCAGCGTACAAGATTTAACACTATGTACTTTTTGAACACTTTCGTAAAAGAAACAAGAGAGGTGATATAACAATATGTAAAGATTTGTAAAGTAATTGTCTAATTTCATTACATCCGTCAATACAGGTATTTGTTAACTTTATTTTATTTTCATTATTTATTGTTATAGCGGCAATACTCTCTCAATATACTCTGTGAAAATTTCAACTGTCTACCTATTACGGTTCATGAGATACAGCCCGCTGACAGACAGACGGATGGACAGCGGAGGCTTAATAATAGGGTCCCGTTGACACCCTTTGGGTATGGAACCCTAAAAAATCGATTCCAAAGAACTGAATTGCATTGTGAATGGGTAATGTTGTTTACAAACTGCGCGATTCCGTCATATGTAGCGACCGTGAAAATGCAGTAATTGGCGTCACAAAAAACTGTTTTGTAAAAAAGAAGTGGTTTTCTAGAGAGTAGAGAGCACAGATGTGCATGCCGTAAAGTAATATAGCGTCACCGTCATATTCAAACCAGATGAGCCCATTGGAATATATACGGTAAAGAAATCTTCTTCTGGGCTTATCTATGTTAAAGTGATAGATATTACGATGAACAATAGTAGTTTAGCTTCGTTTTATGTCATTCCGTGAATGTAGCGGCATATCATACGTGAGCGCATTGTATGTAAATCAGGTAAATTTCTGTACTTGTAACTAAAAGAAACAAGATCCGCGCGGCGCCTTTATCCACATGTGTGCGAAAATTACTCGACACACACGGGTAATTCTCGCATACTGGAGTAGCTGTGTGACGGTACCTAGGAAACCCAAGCTTTAACACGTTCACGCCGGGGCGAATATCTACGTTTTTTCGTGTGAGGCGGGACTGTCTTATCTCGTTACGCTTCGTGGGGCGGGGCGACACTGTTGCGAGTTCGAACCAACGAACATTAATAACAAGAAGGCCGACTCTGCCAAAAATTCTAAATGAAAGAGACTACGACCCAAGGATAAGATGACTGTATACATGAAAGCAAAAAAAAGCAAACAACAAAACAATTCCAAGAGAGATACCAATTACTTTAAGCGTGACCCAATTGTGGGTCACGCCACCCCACGGAACAGTGAAGTGTGACCCACCGGTGGGTCACCCCGGCGTGAACGTGTTAAACAATAAAGAAAAAATATTAAATTGTAAAACTGCATTTACTCTTCGTCCTATTTTGAAAGCCACGAAATTTAATTCTTCTCAAAATAGTTCATCCCGGAATTTAATTTTGACCACTGAAGAAAACTTAGTATGGCGAAATTTGGTGTTGAAGTTGTTTAATAAAATGCCTTTCATGATTGTCGAAAGATTTGAATGTTATTAGACACGACGCTTCATTGATTTAAGGGCCCTTAAAAGCCTAGGGAATTTAAAATTTAGTTTTGAGATTGTGAAGTGTCTGGCGAACAATTTGGTACGGACCTTGTTGTAAAATGGTAACAATAATAATATTATGCGGACGCAAGTTACAAAACCAAAAATAAAATTATCAAAGGATGATGATGATACAGGTAAAATTTTGTGCTTAGCAGGTGAAAGTTATTTACTAGCATATCAATCGCAAGAATATTTGAGAAAAACTGGGTGTTTCGCTATGCTAGTAGCTTTTTAGGTAGAAAACTGATCGTAATGCTTATAAAAAATATCAGTTGAGTATGGTCCAAATTATTTAGAAAAGAATACGTATTTTTCTTACCATTATATTAATGAAATGAAGATTAAGGGTAGAATTAATATTTGGAAATATGTACTATTTATTAAGACACTTTACTTTACTTGCTACCGTAGAATAAAAATATGAAAACAACTTTGAATGAAAGTATTCAAATTCTGAATGTATTTTAATTCTGAATTAAAGGAAAAAATGTGTACTAGATTTGTATTAGTTTTTGCATTTATGAAAAAATTTATAGCTAGAATGAAATAGGAAGAAACGAATGAAATATTTAAGGTTGCCACTTAAATAAATTTTCTTGCAGTTTTAGTACAATTTTTGCATTTAATTAAAGGTGAAAGCTCAAATTAACGAAAGAAGTGATGTATTATTTTTTATATAAAATATTTATTGTTGTATCTATAATAGCGCTAGTTGTGGCTTGAGTATTTATTTCTACAAAAGGAAATTTCGAACGCATACATTCGCTAGTATTATGCAATTTATGTAAGATGCAAAATTATACCAGTTAAAGCTTTTTTACAGATTTCTTTATTGCAAATGTAAATCAGTGTCGTGTTCAATAAAAATATTTTCGTATGCATTGAACAATGTTTTATTTTTCGTTTGATGTGGGTTTATATTTATTCTCCTGCTATTTAATCAAAAAGGCTTGTACATTCTTCACTGATGACTATATGTAAATTCCTAGTGGAATTGCTATGGTAAAAATTGTGACACGCAAGGTTTTGGGTGTGTAAATAGCAATTTTGGTCAATTCTGCACATTCAGTTAGAAGAATTTGCATTGGACGAAAGTACTATTTTGATAAGAGTGAATATTAAATGTTCATGGAAGAATATCCACTTTCTACTTTGTTTGACGTGAGTGATTTTCATAACTGAGTGTGTGTATAAAAATCTAAAATATTTTATGTTCTTATAAGATGTAAACTATTCAGTTTCGTATGGATGTATATCAGGCAGTGTATTCCAGAACACAATAACGAAACCAGAATCAGATAATCGCATTTCATAATAAGGCTTCCGTTTTCTAAAGCAGTGAAGACTTGTTTTATTAGATACAAGAAAGTTTAAAAAAGTCTTTAGCAACATACAATAGCTCTATTCGGCGACACTGCTCTAAGCAGAGCAGATCTGTGATACTAGTGAAAAAGAGCAGCAAAGAAAAAATCAGAAAAGAGCTCTGCTCTGATCTGAGCAAGTTTTTAAGTTCTTTGACAGTTCGAAATGCGTCATATTCCAACTCGTGCTTTGTTGCAAGTGCAAGAATTCCTGCTCTTAATTGCACTAAACTGCTTTTTTCACCAAACAGAAAAAAAGCACGTAGAGCAGTGCTATTGTTTCCTCGAACACAGAGCAGAGCTCTAAATTGATCTTTTTCGCTCGGAGCAGCTCACCTAACGAAGCTAATTTCTATAGAAGCATGCTATTGAGTGATATTTTGTTTAGTTGATGACCCCGTTTGTGTTCTCTCAGGGTTGAGATTCAGAGTTTTGCATTCGAGTCGACCAGGGAAATTCCCTAGAGGTGTAAACTGTAAAGGTGTTCTTTCAGACACCACATACCATCCTCAAGGGAAGCAGAAAGTCGAAAGGGCTCCCACTTGGAGTAATCCCTTCCACTGACAGCACTAATGACAGGCTAGAGTCAGTGATGGGATGACCTACAGAAGGTAGTGCATCAGATTTCCAAGCCTGTATCAGTCGGTTCGGTTGTCAGTGAGTGGTAGGCTAGTTTAGAATAAGCGGTGTAGTTTAAGGGGGGAACCTACTTCTCAAGATCTAGAAAAAGAGGAATTGGAAGCATTTTTCTTTATGGGAACAATAATAACGTTTTTAAAAGTTTGAAAACCTATTAATATAGAATGTGAAGTACACACATAAATTCCTTCAGTAAAAAATAATATTTACCGTGCGTAATTAGTCGTTGCTTTGCGTGCGTACTTTTTTACGTTGCTCCACTTTGCATCGCACGTGGCCACCTACTTCTTTTCGTTTTGGAGATAACCCGTCCTGAATCCGACCCTATTCTGCATACCTTTCTATGAACAATAGGAATGAAAATTCCAAAATACCAATAAAAAAGGGATAAACTTATGTCGGTTGGATATGGGTAAATATCCAGAATGATGCTCTGCTGGAAATTTCAATAATCTCAAGAAAACGAGCAAGATGGAAAGGTTTTCAGGAGAGTACCCTACCTACACTACTTAAAGATGTATCATTGGCCTTTAGAAACAAAATATTTCACGAAGACAACGCGCCATTAGTTACATTATACAACAATTGTTAGGAATTGGCTAACAGTAAGTTTTGATTTCAGGATTGGACGGTGTGGGGGGCTCGATTTAACACCTATGAATTGTTTTATGTGGGCACCATGACGTAGGCCTATTTCTATAAAAATGAATTCTGAAAGCAGCGGAAGAGGCTAGGGATGTTTTAGTAATCAATGATCTGTCAAGAAGCATCAAGCGACGTTATGACGCCATCTAGCTCAATATGGAGGGCCCATGACAAAAACAGTCAAACATAGAACTCATAAGAAACCCAGCGAACTCATCGGAATAGCAAGTGGTAATATACTTTTGCGTTGATTTAGACATACCAATTCGTGATATAATTGTACTCATTTGGCGTTATAATTATGTTCACGAAAGTAACTTTAATTAAACTCCTCATGACGTTCATTAAAAGCATCATATGGCAATTAGCAAAAATTTCTAAATTTTTCATCGCCTACGTTCAGAAGATAAAACTCATCACAAAGTAAGAACGCTCGCCTGCAGTAGTAGTAGTAGGCATCCAACAAAATTGTCAATATAAAGGGAGACATGGGAAAATCTCCGCAGGCCATGTATGTATGAAAAGCGACAGTTACTTTTCGATGATAGTCGAAGTTGAATTTGGGGAATAGTAGTCAACCTAAAAGAAAGTGAGGCAAAGAAGTGCTCATTTTTTTGAGTACTAATGTTAGTCAAAAAAATCGTAATTTACGGAAATATCTACAACCAGAAACGAGGGGGATATGTTTTCATAGCTACACTGAACAACTCATTCATTATTTGTATGCATCTTAGCAAAAATTTCCAGACAATTTCTTAAAATTCCTTAGAAATAACAAGACAATATTGATTTTAAGTAGCTGGTTAATAGTTTGCTCAGAATGTCTCCAAATTTTAAATATAGAAAATAAATGTAGTATAATATACAAACAATATAATTCTAAAAATAAATAGATTTTATATAATTTGTGTTTAACTAGTCCTTACTAAAAAACACCCAGCCGTAGGGGTAAAGTGTAACCATAATAATTATAAAGCAATCATAAATCTCAAACTAGTTTTATTGCTTTGTTACCAGCCCCAGACATAATTAAAAAATGTAGGCAGGTATTGAAAGCAATTATTAAATATCTTCTTGGAACTGTAAAACCCTCCAATGCATTAGTCAATAAAATTTTTGCATACAATGATTTAAGAAATTCAAAAGGAAAAATTTTCTAACTCATTATATAATCTTGAAAAAAGAAATTCCTGACAAAAGTGCAAGAAGTAAAACCGGCAGCGACGGGGATCGAACCTGTGTCTCCGGGGTGAGAGCCAGACACTTATCCACCACGCCACCACATCACTACCAGGAACACTTTGTATTCTGAAGATAAGCTGGATATAAATTTTTAGTAACGCATATCCTTGCTTATCCTTGAACTTTGGGTCTTATTACTTTAAGAGGATACTATACCCGACTCCCACTACATGTATGCGAAGTTTCATCAAAATCGGTGATGCCAAGGTCACAACCTCTCCTTGTTAGACTTAAAATTTCTAGAAGACTATTTTTAAGTAGGAGGGATAGTTGCGGAGCTACGCCAGTTTCAACTAAAAAAATTAGAATAAAGAATTAATGCAATTTGATCTGAATTTTGGGACTACACCTCTTAGTAGTTGTGTGCGTTATTTTCTCTGGTTCACGGCTTGTAGAGTACATATCCCGGGGGTTTTGGCCTATTATATAAGGTCTTTGTATTTTATATTATTTAAACGCAAAAGAATTTGTTTGCTACAAATAAATTTGAAATTTGTTAAAGTTTCTTCTTTTCTGGTTTGGTTTGATAGGCATTTTAAATTACATGTTAGGTTTCAATAAAAGCAAATATGGAAGATTTTTTATGGTAAACGTCTTCGAATATAAGGCGTGTTAGTTCCATTGTATATTGGTAGAACTTTCATCATCCCTTTCAAATGCTATAAAAAAGCAGTGGACCAAATTTCACAAACTTTCATTCATTCTTACGCAAGTTATAATGGAATTACTGTGTCTGGAGTAAAGCGGGGTTCCCCTCCTTCAAATTCATTCATTTTCGGTGGGAAGCAGGGAATTGGTATAATGTATATATGTATCGAATTTCAACGTCATATCTTTAGAAATGCGGATTTTGCAGTACTTTAAAATTTTCCATTATTGGGGTGGGGAGAGGGGGGGTGGGGGTTCGTCTAGACCTATTATGCTGATCTACGAACTCAACCTCACAAATAAAATAACAAACTCACATACCAAATTTAAGCTTTCTACGTTGCTCCGTTCAATCGTAATAGTGTTGACAGACGGACAGACGGACATGCATAAATCGACATAGCTTTTGATCCTGAGTAGGAATCTAGAACTTTTATGGACCTACGATGACTCCTTCAAGGTGTTTTTTTTCGGCAGAGGGGGAATGCATTACGCACCTAGGGGATTAGCCTCCCGTGTGCCGGACTCCCCACGATCCGGGTCTACCGGCTAAAACATCCCTCCCTCCCTGTCTCCAGGTGTTACACACGTGTTACAAACGTCAGACCAAACTTATTAAGATATTTGTTATACACGGACCTTAACAAGAGTTCAATGTTCTTGCTCTTCTTCTTGTAGTTCCGAAGGTTTTTGAGCTGGAAAATTATTTGATTATGTGTGTTACGAAAATGGAGGCTTGATTCCAAAAATTAGTAAATGCGAGACAAGCTCACAATTCTATTAAAATCTATCTGTCTATACTTGCGTGTATCCATCATTGAAACATAAATTTTATGCCTATGTTGCTTACCCGTCAAGACGGCGACCCCCTTTCGAGGGGACCTGCACTGTGAAAGACCCTATGCTAGGGCAATTTTTCCCAATAGCGAACAAACAACTTTTAAAGTTATCGCTTGAGGGCGAATTTTGTGTGGTCGATTGTTGGGTCTGCCAAGTTACCAACAATCAACATTTTTAGATATTTCGAAGATCTACGTGATCTTTTTGAAGATGCATTAGATGAGAACATTTCCAATAGCTTTACGACGAAGAATACGGTTGATGCACTTTGACGCTCCAGTTCATTTCTCGCTTCAGGTGTGCAAGTACCTGTACCTGGCCAACAAGTTCTCCTGATCTGAATCTATTCGAATTTTATTTATGGTGTCATCTGAGACGAGTTCTTGTGCATCGACAAAGAAGATCTGTAGATGATCTATGGAAAAAATCTGTAAAACTTGCGTAAAAGTGAGAAAGTACCCTCAACTTTGAACTGTTCCCTGTTAACCGATTATCTCTTGAAAAAAAGAGTTATGTAAAAATTCGATCCTGTAAAACTGTTACATCAAAATTTTACAAGATTAAGGACACATTTTAGCGATGTTGGCGTTTGCATTTACTTTCGTATGCATTATTGAAGTTCTCTCTTTCAGAAATAACATCGTTGTGTGACATAGAAACAAAGTTTTGGCAAAATTTCATCTTTGAAAAGCGAAAACTTTTATTTCTCATGCAATTCCGCGGTGCAAGTCGTGGCTTGCTGTAAACGGTGCAAATTATTCATTTTCTTGGGAAATTTTCAAGATTAAACGAATTGCATTATCCCGTCATCACTTTATAGTTTTAAATTTTACCCATTACGAATTTAGTTTATTAATAAATAACAATTTCTCGAACAGATGTTTTCAAGGCTTCCACAACATTTGCAAGGGGATGGATTCCCTGGCCTGGATCCAACATTGCACGAATGTTCCGAGTATTCAATAATATTGACTGAATTTTAAAACATCGAGTGAACGCACTTCTTTGTGGGTTATAAGAACATCCAAAGTGGTTTTAGTTTGTTCGCACCTGTCGAGTTCAGAAGTTGTTTTGAGGAATATAAAAAAAGCTTTGTATTAAGGTGTGTGATTGTGATATTTAATTCTTGAGAAAATTTACGTATGTGTCTGTATATTGTGATCACCTCGATATTTGATTAGTATATACGATTTTGGGAATAATAGAAAAGTCGGTGTAATAAAAATATATACTTTTTATATATATACATACTTACAAACACATACTTTGGAGTGATGTGATGAAAATAAAAAAGTAGTTGGATTTTTTTAGTTTTGAATTTGCGGTACTGAAGTTTGAAAACAGGTCTTGACTGTCTCTCGTCGTTTCTAAATTTGTATTCGTATCGTACATAGGGGTTGCCCAAAGTTATGTTTGAGAACACCATTTCCAATAAACTTAAAGCTATAATTACCGGGCGCTATTGACTTACGTTTTTCTATAAAAATCAGTTGGAATAATAATTTTGAGAACTTCAAGTAACTTAAATGAAATGTTAAACGCTATAATTTGTTATTAGAATTATTATAATTGCTTCAAGATACTGGGAATCAATTGTGTAATTAATTTTTGTGAATTCCTCTTTTTTACTGTTTTCTGGTATATGTATTCAATTTTGAGATAAATTTAATACACAAATACCTAAAAGGTTGTTATTCAACAGTCGGAAAATGTGTTAAGCCTTTGAACTTTATTGATTAACGTTATTGTGTTTAGAGGGAGAGGGAAACATGAATTTCTAATAAATCGTCGTTCAATTCGGTATTTAAATTGGACGTAATTTATTTTTATTCATAACTTTTAATTGGAAAATTTGCTGAACTTTTCCCAAATAGAATATCAGATAAAATTCAATGTTTACCCAACCAAGAAATTATATGCATTAATATTATTATGCTTTTATAGGTCCCAACTTATTCCGTGATAAAAAGAAAATTGCGAAATTCAAATTAGGCTGCCAAAAATATTTATTATTCACCCTCTCGACTATTGAAGATGTAGTCCCAACTTATTTATTATTTATGTTATTACTTGAAGACTCCCATAGAGGAAGCCTTCAACATAAGGGGTCTAGGACCTGAGGTCCGGTCAAATCAAAAGCACTGGTGGGTCAGATGGATCTACCTCTAAGCCAGGAAGCTGAACTGGATCCGGAGGCTACCTCGTTTTGTAAGACCGGGCAGCTCTAGCTGCGGTCAACTACGCACACCGCGACGCCCATATTCGACTTGCCAATGGAACATGAGCGTCTCGGCATACACGACCCTCAACTGGGCTCAGGTGGCGTTAAAAGCCCTTAGATCTGTCAACAGGTATTCGAGGAGCCCTTCCGCGACCTGAGACAAGGTGTCTCTTGAGTGCACTGCGGTGGCCCATGAGATCATGTTTCTTCCGATTACCTTGTCCCGCTCTTATGTGGTGAGAATGAATCGTCGATTTAGCCAGGGATAAGACAAAACATAGCAGAGGGTTTACTCCACTACAAGTGCTCGGGTTTGTGAGGAACGTTAATCGATCTGTGCCGAATGTCTCGTCAGCGGGCACAATCGACCAACTATGAGATCATGCAAAGCCGGACAAATGAAGAACCTGTGAAATAGGGTTCCTTAACCGACACAAATCGACCGATGTGCGAAAGTTGATTCGGGTGCACTAGACTATGATGCAGCAGTTTAAATGCTACATCAGAGTTTTTAGAAGTAGTTATGCCACTTATCCCTTCCGGCTCAACCACGGGGAGTAGACACCACTTTGATGGTCTAGCGAACCACGTTGGATTTAGGCTGACAAACACGGTCCGTCCGAGGCCGTCAATCCTCCAAATATGTGGAGGCCTACGAAGCGCGAGAGAATCCACATCCACCATACATGAACCAAACTTACTGGTGCCGATCTGGCTGTGGTGTCGGCTGGGAGCAAGAGGTTTTCGGAGATATCAGTAACATCGGCGAGAACGGCCAGGTTACCCTGCGTCAAAACCATGAATACTCCCAATAATAGCGGTGCTCAGATTGAGGTTGAGTCTAAAATGCACCTAAGAACTGCTCATACCACAGTGAGTTCATATCGATTTATAACTCTGGCTTGAATCTGTTCCAGATGTGGAGGGTATAGGTCAATCCCACGGCCAGTCTGGGGATACGACGGACGATTGAGGAGAAGAAAGAAGTACTCCACCAATCGCTGTCCATATTACATACGCAAGCCGATCCACAGCTAAGAGATGAAAGTGTCTCTGTGGCATAATACTTGTGGGAGTGTGCGCATCTGGGAACATTTCGCCTTGTAAGCAGGTCGATCCTAAACCACCCGCAGAAACTAGTGCACAGACAGCGCTCTTGGCGGCCCAGTGTCTCCCACAGCAAAAAGCATTTGTCACCCTTATCTGGAGGAACTTCAAGAAGTCCTCTAGAGGAGTGCCTGTTTTCAAGATATAGATAATGGACGATACTATCACATAACTGAGCACAATTATCCTCCCTTTCAGAGAACGTGCCGATCCAATTGCGTAAAAACAGCTCTAGACCTAGAACTCTCCTCCACGAATGGCCTCCGTTAAGATATATTGTTAAAAGTCCTCTAAATGTCAAGAAAAAGCACAGAAGGAGTATTCCACGTTTTTAAGAGCCCCTCTACGTTATGGAACCCAACTTCGACCGATCTGTGCTGGGTGTAGGCATGGTGCGTTTTAGAAATATGTTTTCTTTTATTCATCATTTGTTCTTCAAGTAACGCATGGAGAATTTTCAGTGGAAATAGTGTAAGGCCTATGCATCTAAAGTCCTTTGCGGTTAAGTGATCGCAATTTGTTTACCTTGGGAACAAGGATAGCTTTTTCTTGTTCGCAAGCACACACGGAACATAGAAATGATACAGGCAACTCTAAAATATCATTATTAGTTCAGGGATGGCAGTTTCCTTGACTCTCTGTAAAATGATAGGCATAATGCCCATTTCGTCTTTTCCTTCACAACTGTACTCTTTATGATTCACAAGATTCGGGGTATCAGAGTACCCGGCAGGGTCACTGAAACAGGTAGTCTCCGAACTATTAGGAAAGTAGGCATCAAACAGTAGCTTCAGCGTTTCTTTACTGGTCTGCGTTCAGGACCCATCATTCCTTTTTAGAGAGGAAAGGGATCCCTTGAATAGGACTTTCCTAAGTCTAGCGGATTCGC
>QYTT01085109.1:6512-43789 GCA_006980735.1 Dasypogon diadema | reverse complement strand
TCGTTGAAAAGAACCACATTTCACTATTCATAAAATATAAATATGATTGCTTTCTTGTCAAGAGTAGATATTATTTGATTTTTAGCAGATTCAAATATCCAAAAGTTTTTTAAAAAAGGAAATTTATTTTTACGGCTGAAGAATTTATGAAGAACAAGAATGCACACATCTACAGGGCACATGTCCAGAAGAAATCTTGAAGATTATTTTTTCCACAAATTTCTTCAAATAAAAAAACTTTATCTATGGTTTTTGCCTTCTTCAAGATGTCGGATTTATTGATGATGATGCAATTTGATTTCGAAGCGTTAAGGATCACCTTATTGCTCCTTACCCATGAAAAAACCCCAACAACCTGGAATCCACGTCGGTGGTTGAGCGGGCTGAGGCGCACGTATACAGATTTTCTCCCCTGTTAGAGTGGGTTCGAATCTCGTACAGGACATGGCGATTTATCTGTGTACCAATGGCTGAGGCAATTTTTACTGACGAGAATTGTATTTGCGGAGCCACTGGGATGTTGCACAGTAATTTCATGCCAATAAAATTGTGCCTCACTTGCAATATTTGTCAGGTTAATTTCCCAATCTTCCTCTTTCCCAATTTCCCTTCATCTAAACTGTGCTGTGCGCATCACAGGGTTGTCCCCTAAGCTTAAGCAATACCTCAAAGAATCTATCCACTATGTTCGGAAATAACTCCACTGAGAAAGAAAGGCACAGTTAGATGCGATATTTGCAGAATTTAATATTCTCTAGTAAATTGCTCAAAAAACAATTAAAAAGTGCTGGCCCGAGAATCAATCCCTGGGGTACTCAATTGGGAACAGTTAGTAAAATCTAACTTATAGCTTAAGAATTAACAGGATTAACAGGTAAGAATCCACCTTATGCAAAGTGACATGAACAAAAGTGAAATATAACCAAATGTCGCCTGTAAATTTGAGTAAAGCCGAAGTACAGCTGTGCTGAGGATGAACATAATCAATTAGGCGATAAGTCTTAAGTATTCCTCATTTAATGGGGAGAATATCCGTCAGAAAGCAAAGGAAAAACAGTATAAAAATTGGGCTGTATTCAAAATACAATCGACTTGCTCGCCAGCTTCAAGGACGAACAAGAAATAATTAGAAAATTACACTAGATTGGTCGTTGTTGATTTCCGTTTAATAAACCCGTGTTGAAAAGATGATAGAAAAGGCTTACAATGAAAATAAAGGAGGCAAGGTAAATTGAGATGTCGCACTTGTTGCCCTTTTTATGCAAGGGGATAATGATATAGATTTTCGAAGCACGCGACGAAGCACCAGAACGAATAGACAAATTAAGCAGATAACAAAGAATGGAGACAATCGACGAAGATCATCTGTTGACAAAACAGTAGGGAATGCTATTGGGACCACTCCAGAAATTATCAGTCGAATTTGAAATATATTTTCAAACCATATATTCGTCAAGATATCCTTAAGTTGAAGGCATGCCGACGGGAGCTTCGTCAAAACAATAAAATCATTAAAGTTAATGTCACAGGAATTATCAAAGAACGCAGTCCTGAAAAACTCATCAGACAGACTCGCGATCGTCTGAGGATCACCACTAGTATCAGAACCAAAAGATAAGGTAGAGGGGTAGCCGTGGGACTTACGCTTATAATTAACCAATCCTCGTAACTGTAAGGGTTATCACGCATAATGCAACACCCGAATCAGCATCGCCCTTCGAGGGGCAAAAGCTCTCCCAGGTTTTCTTATTGAGATGAATCGTCCATCCAGAACTGACAACCACGCGGGTTATTGGATTTGGTATCCTACTATGGTAATTGTACCACGTATAACCCAGGGCAGGGTATTTTATATAACATACAACCGACATATGTCAAGGGCGGTGCTAACAAAAGCCGCTGCGCATCCAGAGGTGTGACGGTTTGCTTACAAGCATATATATTGATGAACTTCCAAGAAGTGGAGAAGAGATGACCTGTTCTCACCATCCTATCAGGATGGTGCCTATTTTCCAATAGTAGATGAAAATTGGACATGTAATTTCAGGTTTGAGATCGTTTTGTAGTGACAGTGTGATGAAGCTCTGTTTCGGCGTGGGTTCTTTCTCGAATATTTTATATTTTTCTTGGCGATTGTCGTCCCAAGGGGTTTGGTTGGTTTGTTTTTTGTTGAATCTCTTCTGAGAAACCTATTTTTCTTTCCCTTTTTGCTTACGCATTACTATTTAATAAACATCAGAATTGAGAATCAAAGCTGAACTGGTAGACTGCAGTTTGAAGATTTACTGACGGATGGCCTCAGGGCTCAGTAGGGATATCCAGGACATTACTGGATACCATCTGACGTATAATTAAAATAATACTTGGAAAAGTTTTTGTAAATTTTGTATTCAGCAACTTTGTATAAGAGTGTCGAGAGGTTCCGAATAGTATGATGGCCTGCAGATTGAGAGGTTAGTTATGAATATATAGGAATAAGGAGTCTCAGATTTACTATAAACTCATTTCTTTCTTTTCGTCGTAGGGAAGAATCTAAGGTATATGCACTGAAAAAAGTAATGTGTAGTATGCTCACGGGCTATGACCCGATAATTGTGACTTTTGGAGATATAAATTGTTATTCTTGGGCTTACAACAATTGCTTTTAGTAAAACAATACATAGCTGTTAAGTATTCTCTATGATTCCAAGGATCACTTTGCTGTTTCTGTCCCGAAAACGCACACAAAATTGAAAGCCCTGAGCTCATAATTTTTTTCAGTGTGATAATTGGTCTAAACTAATTACAACTTCTTTTCTTATTGTAAAACACGTTGTAGTGTAAACTTTAATGTGATTGGTGGACTTTTTTACAGATTACAGAAAACGTGGTCATCCTCATAATGTAGACTTCAAGTATTTTGAAAGCATGCTTCAGATCCGATCTGGACTTTGTGGCGACTCGTTCTTAGTTTTCATATATTTGGAATAAGAACAATTTCTCATTCTTTGGGTTACATATCCTATATGCGCTTTGGCGTAGACTAAATGCAATCCCCTTCTTATCATTATATGGCGGCAATTTAATCATAAGGACTTCTTAGTAAAATGCCTCAGTAAATATGTCAATAACAACAAAGAAAAGTTGAGTTTAAACCTAAGAAATGAGGCCCACTACATAGAGGATTTTATTCGGAAATAACGTATATTGCCTCCCCCCAATCATTACTGTTTATTAAAAGAAAATATTTTCAAACAACACCTCCAAACCAGGTTATTCTTTTGTAACACTATATTAAGCTTGAAATTCTGGAGTGCGTTGCTTAGAATATCAGCGACTTAACAGTGATATAATGTATCTGGTATTTTTATGATAAGCAGATGTGTTATTTCACTGGTAAGCCGACGATATATAATTTCCATGTTAGTTAGTTATTAAAATCTGCCATGTAACCAATAGCAAAAATTGTCCTTGGAATTTATTTTCAAAAGTCATTGCGTAGATCACGTTGTCATAGGAATCCTGTGTGTCTCCATCTTTAAGTGAATCGATATTCATAGCTTATTAAAATTAGAAAAACACATGAAATATTCTACTTCCTCAAAGAGAGCTGATATTACATTAACTATGTCTATAATACAAGATGAATGTTTTTCTCCAGTTTTTCGCAAAAATATAAGAAAAGTCGAAGGTCCCCCGGGGGCGGGGGGGAATGAATGTTCTTACTTATCGGATTTTCAATAAAAGTGGAAGAAAACAAAAAAAATAAGGGAAATGGTCCTAACAAATCTGTAAAATGATACGAAAAAGGACGAAAGCATAAACATGAAAAATGGAGAGTAAAAGTTTAAGGGATAAACATTATATTTGCTGCCATCGGGAAGAAAATGCCAAAAGAGCAACAACTCTACAGAGAAATGTCACAAAACGCAAAAAAATACGAAAAAATACAGCACCACCCTCTTTCAAATGCCACAAGATATAAATAAGTACATCAACGAGGGCAAGAGAATCACGTCCACCCATTTTATATATAAAGAAAAATCAAGTGGCAGAAAACTGCTGAAATAATCGATTCCAAGTTCGGCACGAATAAATCTGTAATAGAATTTCTGGGCGATATTAGAATCACTTGATTTCGTTGAGATATTTAAGGTGTTGACGGTATTTGGTGGATTATATATAGGTACGTAAGTCAAACTCAGAATGAGATTAAAGTGTAGGCGACAGTACTGCTGAAAAGAGCAATATTTACATAACAAAATACGAAAATATTTTACTCAAAGAAAAATATGTTTATAATTTATTTTACTACAATTAAGTTAATTGTGAGAATTTTAGGCTGGCTTAGCAAATATATTTCTATTTCATCTTCATCCAGTTTATGATTTTTGAAGGTGTCTTTTTTATAATGCAGTCAAAAATTAACTTTATACAGTAGAAGAAAGAGTAAACAAGAATTATTATAAAAGATAAAAAAACCCGACTGCAAAAATTAAAAAAGAAAAAGAAAACCATAATGCCTTCTACGGCAATGAGAAGGCGGATGAGTTGGCGTGGGAGGGGGCCGTCTCTGATTCCCCACCCTCCCCAACGGAGGTATCGACGAAGTATCTACTGGGGCGTATTGCGAACAACTAACATCGCCAGATGTGAGACGTGACCCCACTTGTCGGTACGACCAAGGAACTGGTCGCCTGCTCCACATCTAAACTTCTTAGATTAAATAAAGCATCACTAAAGTTACTGGTTTCTGTCTTAACGAGATATAGTTTTTTAAGGGCAAACCAACACAGGATTGGTCGCTCAGGCGATCCCGACTACAGGGGTTGCGGGGAGGAAACGGACACAGTGACTCACTTTTTGTGCCATTGTTCGTCACTTTCAATGAAAAGACTCATATACCTGGGACACTACTTCCTTGATGAACTGCATCAGGCAGGCGAAAGGGGATGGGAGTATATACTGGCTTTCACAAAGAATTGCTGACAACATCTGTTCCGCCTTCTTAATTCCTCGGGTGCAGGAAAAATGGGCCTAATAGTGACCTAAGTTCATGAGACCCATTCAAAAAAAAACTCCCTCTACGACCAGGTTGTTGTTACTGATTGTGGCAGCCAAATAAGAATTCTACCTTTTGTTTCAAAAGCTATAGGGAAGGTTATCTAATAGCAAATAGATGAATTTATCTAATAGCAAATACATGAATTTTAAATAAACGAAATAATAAATAAGTTTATTTTATGCAGCCTAATCGGAACTTGACGAAAATCTTACAGAGTGAGGTAGATTCGGGTTTTTTTTATTATCGTAAGGTTTTTGGTTAGATTTTAATATAAATATATTTTTTTAATTATGAATGTAATGCTAGGCTTTTCTACTGATTTAGAAATATATTACTATTATTATAAAAGAACCGGTCTCGCAGAATACTAATTAAAAAAAATCCCTTTCACTATATCACGATGCATAAGTCATACAGAATTTACTCCAATTATGTTTTGTGTGTGAAATAACTTCCAAGTTCGCCATAAATACAACGCGGTCCCTTTTAGAGGGTAACAACAAAAAGCATGCACCCATTGCCGCCCATTAAATCGTAGGTAGAAATCTTTTTCCCGAATCAGACTCTCGCACCATAAGAATTGTTCTTGACGGGACTTCTGATTTGGTCTGTACTCTGTAGTCTTTATTGTCCTGTAATTAAAGTTACCACAATCTCATAATTACTAAAAATTAGGATACTTTTACGAATAGAAATGCGAATTCTTATTGTACTGTGATACCGGCTTGCACTCATCTAAGTAATTAAGCTTAGTTATTCATATAGGCAAGCTTAACGGAGGAAATGTAAAAATGGATTTGAAATGGACAAGCTGTTTTCAGTGAAAAAAAAAAAAATTCCAACCTTAATAGGGTGATTAAAACCAAATGGTACACGTACACGCCTCATCATACTACACGATGCATTTAATCTAAGCTCCCAGCTCCATGGATACCCTTAGATATTTTATTTGTCACAGAAAATCTTTCTCTTACAGTACTACACGGGCGAACTTAAATTCGCATTTGCATACTTCAAATTATGTGAACGCGACGGAAGTACGCCGTAAATCATTTTAATATTACCTTCCAGCATTAATTCTCCCTAGTTAATTACTGCTGAATGAATCATTGTGAAAATTCCTGGGAATTTTTCTCGTTAGGGTTTTTTACTTCCTCAAAAAATAATATTCTAGAATCTACTTTAGGAACCAAGCCAGTTGGCTTTTTGTGATGCTATTAATGTCCACGGGGATGCCTTGTTGAATTTCATTGGATTTGTATGCTGAGCTTTCTCTACTAATAGTAAACAGATGTTTTGGTTAGGAAAACCCTTCTTACGGATTAGGGAAAACAACAAGGATGCATTTGATTATAGCTAAACCTCTTAATCGGCTTTTGGCTGACATGTGAACGCAATAGCATTGATTACATATGATAATTACAGGATACTATCTGGTATTATTGAATTATCACGATTGGGAAACACAGTCATGTCAATATTCAACACCATTGCACCAAATAAACAACAGGGAAACCTCATTTAATTACAGGCTATGACAGAATCTTGGGAAGCCACTGCAGTACAGCAGGGAGCTATATTATTGTACGACAGTAACTTCTCCTATGTTCGTCTAATAAAGTAGGAAGCTGCTGTTATATTTTGACGAATTTTCAACCCTTAACACCATTGGTAGATTCTATTCCCATTTTCTACCAAAAACACCTACTCCTCCATTCAGAACTTATCTTCTCTGTTACTTCTGCTGGAATAATACGTCGGTCATTTACTGAATCTCAGTAACGAGGTAGATTTGTTTCCAGAAAATTCGAAAGGTCAGCATGCAATATTTGTCCCAGAACCGCAGCAATAATAGATAACCGCAATTTCATATTCCTGAAAACGAATTCACCCTCAGGCGCACATGCACACACAGCAAGCACGTCGAGAATTATATAATTCCTGCAAAGACGCGAATACATTGGAACCGCACATATGCATGAGGTTGGTAGATACTTCCTCAAAGGAAACAATTCTGAGCCATTGAGCAATGAGTTACTATTCATCTGGAAGATGTCCTGATACGCCATGACGTTCTGATGGAAGTTTTGCTATTCAGATGAGGTCTAGTCTATCAACAAAGAATGGAAAACTAATTTTAGTGAATCTGCCCTCTGCTTCTGTAGACTTGGCTGGATAGAAGATAAAATGTTTAGTGTATGTTTGCCATTGTGTAGTAGACTCCTCCAGAGATTTGATAAAGTTCACTTACAGCTGATGGCATCAAAATTATTCACAGAGAAACTCCTATAGTTTAAAATCAATTTAGTTTGGCTTTTATATTCCATCAGACACTTGTGAGGTTTTAAACAAACCACAGTTCGGGTAGATAAAACCAGATTTTGGGATTGTTGAACGATAAAAGCTTTTATTTCAGGTGCTATTCCAGTGATTCTGATAATTGATGATATGGAAAGGGAAGTGCAATGGAATAGTATTCTAATTTAATTTGCAAGCTCTAAAGAGCCCAATGGTGTTGTGACAGCAATTGCCAGGCCACCTCAATAGTGTGGCTGCTGGCAGCTAAGCTTGTAAAATGCGAAAAGCTTTTTAGGTAATTGCATCATAAATAAACAAGTCCAGGTCATAAAGTTAGATTGTTCTGGGAGAAATTAAGATTTTTTAAGGTAAGCTTGGCCCTATGATACACACAGCAGAGCTTAGACCGAGGAGCATTTTAGAGATAAGAAGATTGTGAAATTTTAACCTGACAAATGTTGAAAGAAAGCGAAAATATATGACATGCAATTGTTATTGTGCAACATCTCAGTGGCTTCGCAAGTACAATTCTCGCCAATGGAATTGCCTTGACCACTGGTAGCAGAATAAATCATCGCGCCCTGTGTAGAAATCGAACCCGCGCCCACAGAGGAGAAAATCTGCACACGTGCGTCTCAACCGGCTCGGCCACCGGTGTGTGTAAAGTACTGCATGGAAATTTTACAATTTTTTCATTTTCTTAATAGATTGAATCACAGAACTCTGCATTGGAACTTGTGGTTAATAACAATTGTTGGGAAAATTTATGCGAATGGTACTAGTCACTTTTATCAGTTCATTTCTCCTAGAATTTGCGACTTTGAACACATTACCACCTAATCGTAAATAACATCCTGAAGTATCTTTTTATATTGTTAAACAAACTTTTGCACTCGGGATTTTCTTTCAAGATAATCGGGATCTTTTGAAATTCTTCCATCTTCCAGGAATTTTCTATGCATATATTCAGTTCCTGAAGAGTAAGAGAAAGCTGTCGCATCCTCAGTGCCGCTTCCAATGCCATCTCTTTCATAAACAGATCCAGCGATTGCAGCCTCAGGAGAGTTTTTTGCGTAGCTGTAAGTGCGGTCTGAAAAGTGCTCGTAATCTCTATGCACGTCATCCCTTGCAAAACAAATCCGTTTCTCATCTAACGATTATCTGGCATGCCTTAGGCCACTAGATACAGGACAGATCTGACCACCATTGATATAGTCAGTGTGCCGACTTCACTGACCCACTTTAGATTGCACACTCTTCTTTACTTATCTTTTCTACAACATGATTTTTCCAGGTTAAGTTTGACTTCATGTATACATCCAAATACGCGACCTTCCTAGAAATGTTGACCTCAGATTCAAAGAGCGTAATTGGTTCAAATTCCAGATCCTAATTCTTTTTAGTGAATATTATCATTTCTTTTTTGCTCGCGTTGATGGTGGGACCCTGTTTCTCATACCAGCCTATCATCACATGGAGGAAGTTCCTCATTATATGAGCTATAGTCATCAGGTTGTTCGGATCCCCAGTGACGTGAACGTCCATTCCTTCAACTTTCGAGAGTAAGGGATCAACAAAATTGATCCCCTTGTGACCATTCAGGTTTTCAACATGTAGTCCACTCATCTTACGACCACCTGGCAGAAATCAAGTTTTTGCCAGATACTTTTCAGTTTTCTGAACTGAGTTCCTTCTCTGCCACCCTCGCCAGTTGGTGAACCGGAGATTCCGTTGATTTCCGAGGTTGATCGGCATCCTGGTTTACATTCAGTAGGTAATTTTTTAATGTGGTGCACTTTAAGTAGCCCATCCAGCAAGGATGTCAAACTAACCATCTTACAGAATTTTGCTTTAATGCAACCCCTTTTCCCTGATGGTTTATTCGTAGTAATGTAAATAAATAAAAGTTTTATAGCAAAATACGTAAAATGACCTAAAAAGAAAGCTGAATGGCAATATAATCTCAGGAAAATGCAGGTTATCTGTTGAAAAATATTTATCTATCTTTCAAATTTCATATACAATGGTAAATTACTATTAGATAATCTAGAAATTGTAGTAATTTTTTACTTGTATGAAGAAGGCATGTACTAATACAAGAAGTATAACACTACGACAAAAAATGCTAAATGCGATAAAAATTTAAATAATTTATTCACGTTGAAATTCAGTATTCATTGTCATCACTTGATAGAAAAACTTTATCCAAGCATACCACCATCTTTCTTAGTGTAGTAACAGAAAGTTACAAAGTGAAATCAAATTTCAACTGCAAACACTTCAATATTAGAAATTTCCACAAAAGTGACAAACATCCTTCCATTGTGGCTACCCGAAAAGAGCACAAACAGCATCAGGAAGGACTTCAGCTGTTGCAATCTTCTACGCCATACTTTTCCAACAAATCTGACATTATAAGTGCCAAAAATTTCAGTTCAGGTCACTATTTAACGTTGCACTTAGGGCAAGTAACTAAGGCGCTCAACTCTGGGAAGCTAATATGGTCAACTTTATGAAACGTTTAAAGTTTATGACAAACTATTGGTAAAGAAGATATCGAGATGTTAAAATAAAATACTGGGGAAATATGAACAATTTTCAAGAGGGGTCTGCAGAAGGAAAATAGAAATTTTGAGGTGGAAGGAAGTTGAATAGTGATAAGGATTTCATTAGCCGTATAATTTTAACCAAAGTTACACATTCATACATACACTTACACATATCTTATTTCCCGTTAAAATTTGAAAGGATTTTATGCAAACTTTTTACTATTCAACTGCTAAGTGTTATTTCCATAAAAAAATACTCAAACGCAAAAGCTAATAGTTTCGTTCAGCCATCTTATGCATCGGATTGAAAATGTTATTTTCTATGTTGTTTTTGGCAAACGTATGAAAGCTCAGACGAATGGTTCGAATACAAGGAGTACAGAGTTTATTCTTCTCTTCCATTTTTCTCTTTTTAACCAACCCCAAGATAAGTAAAGATCATAATAAACTTTAAATTTACCTTAATATCAGTTTTATTTACATTTGTATTTATTTTAATTGCTATGGAGAGCAAAATCAACTTTTAACACAAAAGCTTTCGATAAGCGCCATCTCTTTTCCCGTCGAAGATTTAGACATACTGATCTTCTTTCTTCAGCACAGTGATTATTTCGATAAATAATTAAATTTATATCGTTGGTGAGTGGCGAGTATCAAACAATAAGTTGTATTGTAACAACAGAACAATATTAACGTTTTCCCTATTAATTCAGAAAATATACCAAGATTTGTGCTTATTTTCAATGAAAGGCTTATTTCCACTTCACAGCAGACGGTAAACAAATCAGGAATACATTCATTCAGAAATGAAAAAAAGAATTTTAAAGGAATTTGAAATGTTTATTTTACATCAAATTTCAGACGATAAATTCTATAGGTGATGTGTAAATATTCTCACAGAGCTCGGAGGTGATTTTAGAAATCGAGTACTGCTGTACCTGCAGAAATATCTCTCGACTTTTATGAACATGTGATTGTTCAAATCCTATTTGTAAATGCTAAAAAGGGTGAATTGAAGGACTGGTAAGGTTCCCAACCATACGCATCCATCCATCCATCAGTATGATTTTAGAAAACTTCCAACTAAATAATACTAGTCAAGAAGGAACTTTCTGACATATACACACAAGCAACAAATAGGGTTTGAAGTTGAATAATTCTGTTAAAGTATCGAACTGTGAAGCCACATTGTCGTTGTACAAACATATAGACCAGAAACTTTACAGGAGTTTTTAACGTGAAACATTTTTGAAACCACACCCGTGAATCTATTTTTACGGTAAAATCAGAATTTGAAATTAAAAATGGGTATTCACAGTTAACAAATCGGCTTTGGGCTTAATGGGCTACAGATCATCAGGTAGCTCTGTTATTTTCCTAAAACTTTAGTCTCAAGCAATTTTTCAAAAGAAAACTCCAATTGAGATAAACAATCGTTATAGAATTTTTAATATCTGCACTATAAGTGAGAATACTATCGATAATACACCAATGCTCTATAACACCTTTCCTGAACCTTCTGAGCTCTGTTAACCTATGGACATCGACCAAGTAATAACAGTAAAAACTGTAAAGAGGAAGCAAGTTCCAAAGCCTGGAAACTTGAACAAAAAACGGAGCTCACCCACCAAAGTTCTAAATTTAGGGGTAATTTTGATGCTACGTCGCGTCACTGCAAGTGAAGGAACGTGAAAAACGACGACAGGTACTCAGGACTATTGGAAAAAATAATTTTATGGAAAAAGCACAACAACCTGATATTTAAATAAGTCTTTAGGAGGCAGCCAACTATGGAAGATATATGTGGTGAAATATGATCACCATATCGTAAGGCATACACCGTAAATCTTTGCCAAGGATGAATTAACATGGTTACAACACGTCATCTCATCATTAAGAATAACACCTGGCCACCTGAGAAAAACTGTAGGCAGATTAGAGTTATTTTCAAAATAAATACGCGAAAGCACAAGATAAGAATATTTTGTCGGATTAAGAGCTAAACAATTATCGATTGACCATTTCGAAGTACGATCCAAGTCGTCACTGTTTGGCTTCCTAACACATGAATGAAAAAAGTCTGCTGGTGCAGTGGCAATCATCAGTATAAAGATTGATATGTGAGTATTGAACCACAGAAGGTAAATCATACACATACAACCCAAAACAAACTGGCCCCAGAATCGAATCCTAAGATATCCCACATGAAATGCCAACAATTGACGATACTTCTTCATCCACCCTAACTTGCGCGTTCTGCCAGAAAGAAAGCTGTGAATGAACTCGATGGCTGATGATGACATGTGGAACCTAGAATGTAATTTATTGAGCAATATTTCATTGTTAATACTATCGAAAGCTTTAGGGAAGTCAAGAAGAACCAGGTAAGAAACCTCATCTCTATCTAAGGCGAATCTTAAGTCAGGAGAGACTTTAAGCAAGGTAGTCTCGCACGAGTGATACCGACGAAAACCCGATTGCCACTTCATAAGGTAGGAATGCCAGTTCAAATAATTAAGAAGTTGATTACTTATGAGCTATTTAAGAACCTTCGAAAGATAGAACAGTATTCTAATTGGTCTAAAATCAGAGAGGGCAGAAGGACAAGACTTTTAAACAAGAGGAACAATAACAGTATGTTTCCACACAACGGAAAAAGAGGAGGAGTTTTTGTGATCAAACAGGTGGGTTATGATTGGTAGAATGACAAACAATAATAACTTTGAGAATTTAGGTGGAATCCCATTTGAGCCACCAGTCTGCACTCTTATGCCATACATCATGTCCAGGACCTCAATCTCATCGACATTACGAAATGCAAAGCCTTTAAAACTCTCGTCAAAATTAGGAGACAAATATGACCGAGCCAAAGTATTGATTCAATCTGTCACGCTCAATACTACAAGAAGACTCAGCGTTATAATTGATCCCATGTTTTCTGAGATTTCGCCAAAGTGTTTTAGGAGGCAAGTTATCGCTGAATTTTCAATTAAAATATATGCTTTTGGCGGCTATGATCTTAGTAGTTAGAAGATTGCAAGAAGATCTGGAGTCATTTGATCTGAGCCTCTTGTAGCAGCCCTTCAGGTATTCGTGCTCATTTAAAAGATCCTGGATCTCAAATGTGAACCAGGGTATGACATCAGATCTGTGTTGTGAAGTGGGGCAAATTCATCATGCAGAAAATTCAAATATTGATAAAACAAATCAAACGTACCATTGATATTGGTAGCATAATGGATATTATCTCATGGAAGATAATTGCACGGTTCAAGGAATAAACCAGAATTGATATTATCATAATTGCGATAAGAAATGTAATTAGTAATAATACAGTTCTCTTCGTTGAAATCATAGCATAAAAACAATATGTCAAGGTCCAAAAAATTAGGGGGATAAATTTTATTGTGGAAAAGAACGCTGTAAGGATTAGAGATCAAAATCAGGTCAAGAAAGAATAAAGAATTAACTATATGTAAGTCAAATCTTTGAAGTGTAGAGTTTAAAGTAGTTGAAGGTTGAGTTTAAAGTCGTCATAGACTATATAATGTCATTGCACCTCAGAGTCATGCTCATTAGAACATCTTCTAAATCACCGTTCTTATCAGAAGAAAAACAATTAGAAGGACTATAAACACATCCAACCAGGCATTTAAGATCGCAACCATTATTAACATATGCAGGACGCGGGAGAAGACGTCATCACCAATTTCGACCTCAAAGATTTCTTGACATGAACAGCCACGCCACCACCAACATGCATTTTCTTTTATTCTTTTCGAATTATCTGCTAAAATAGCTCCAATAATTCTTAGGCATATACTCTCCGTCCATTTAAAATAAGGAGGGGCGTTTTTCATAGTTGGCATGCATTTCCTTACAACCAATGCCGGGACCCCTTTAGAAGTATAATTGGAAGAGTTAAGGCTTGTTTGGAGATATTTGAAGGACTCAATTGTTTTATTTGTGCCTAGAAATGGTAGGAGAGGTATTCTCTTGTTAAAACTTAATTGGATAGAAATGCTATAAGGTAACAGTTTACAATGATAAAAATTGAATTGAATGTGTGAACAACTTTAACACCATAAAAACAACAACAAGGAAATAATATATGACCCATTTGCAGGAAATTCTATCTTTTCCTTGAGGCAATAATTCTATTTCATACGATTTTATCTTTGACAGATAAGTTCAGATAGATACGTCATGAAAATTTGACTGACACTAAATAGCACCCGTAAAGACACGTGTCGAATTTATGATTATTTTATCTGAATTTGTGATAGTGGAAACAAGGAGATGTGAATGTGTAAATTAGATCGACATTTCTAACGTGATGAAATTATATCTAAAATTAAATGATTACTTATGATACGATAAGAAAATATCTCATCCTAAATTGAAAATGACACAAGTTATTATCAAAATCAGTGGCGTAGCTTGATCAGTTGACGCTCGTGTGCGAGCAATAATTTGACGGCCTTGAGTGTATCTACCTTTAAAAAAGGAAAAACAAAATAATAATAATTAATGCAAAACTATTGCAAAGTTTCTCGACTTGAAGATTTTTCGGACTTTATTTCTATGAAAAATATTATAAAGTGTCTAAATTCAAACTAGTTCTACCTGAATGGAGCATCGCCCCCTTTTGGCTCCGTGCCTGGTGTGAACTCTTCTTAGAAAAGAGTGATGAAATCTTGAAGTAAGGAGAAAAAGTATGTGAGAAAAATAAAAATATTACATCTTCTTTGAAATGGGCAACAGAAAAAAACTATTTTTTTAATTCCCTTTTTTCATCGTACATTTTCCTCAAGGACGTACACCCGCGATTTCGTTTTGTTTTGTAATCTATGGAATCGTTTGAATTTCCGCACTCACGAGAGTGGAAGGATATAATATTACTCTTATGCAGATTTTGATTAATGTAAACATGGCTGCTAAAGGATATTATTTGCGAGAGGAGGAAAAACATTCACCGCAATAGAGTCAACATATTTGTCGGCTTCTATAGCCAAATGACAAGTGATACTTATAAAGTGGACCAGGCTTCCCGTGATACGTAGAATAAGTGTGATCAAGGGAATTCCTACGAAAGAGGGTTGAGAGAGAAAAGGGCCTTCAAATCAAAGTTAGAGAACCCAAAATCCTAAAATCTCAGCTTGTTTGTAATTTCCTCTCCGAACTTTCAGTGAAGATTCTATAGAGAAATTTCCCTAATGGGCCCTGTTAAGAAAGTATGGGTTGAGCGAGCATCAAAGTTGTATTTCTCTATATTGGTAATGGAACCGGAAGAAATAATAAAGGAAGAAGAAGAGATGGATGGATGGAGATCTCTAGTAAGGATGAAATGATTCAAATGAGTTATGGAGGGGCTTCCTAATATTGCTTCTTTGGATAAGGGATTCGCTTGATTTTCGAGCGAATTTGACGCAGGTTTTTGGGTTTTCGGCTTGTTTTCGAGGCACCATTCTGAAGACTATCGACACATTTGCATGTCGTACTCATTAACCCATGTCTGTTCGCCAATTTACGATGCAGTTCATGAAGGTTGGCTTCGTAGAAGCTCGTGAAATTATGTCTTCAGTGACCTGTTTACGATGCTCTTTTGGATAAAATTGAGATCTTTCGGAACCGGTGACGCGTTTCATCAAAATATGAATGGACTTAAAGGATATACCTCTTGAGCCAACTTTCTAAGACTCATACCACAATTGTCGAGCACCAGTTTCTTAATTTAATCGGTTTTCGTCGTTCGTATACGTTGCAGGTCGACCAGAACGAGGCAAATCAAGTACCACTTGTCGGCCTTCTATGAATGCTTTATACGAGTCACATGCCTGTATTCAATTCAAAGCGGTAACTCGGCATATTGGTATCAACTTACAGAAAAAAAAAACTTGTTGAGATATCTTTTATGCGTGTCTTTCAAATAATAAATTCTGGATACGTTTTATGAAGAATGTATGCAAAAAATCCTTACAATTCTCTTAATTAAATTAATTTTGGCTTTAATGGGTTAATGATGGGTAGGATGAGTTTACTGAATAGCAATGGAGGCATTAAATCCTACCAAGCCAAAGTAGGTTGAGACTTTGTGAGCAGAAAACAGGGCGACATAAATTCAAGAGAGGGGCTGATAAGACCTTTGTTGATATGTAGAAGAATTTAGGGGTCGGCGCTGGATGGATGTTTCTTTGCGTATAACAAGCAGTTTTTTCTTATCTCTAAGACGTGTTTATTTTTTTTTTTTTCAGTTTATGATCAATGAGAAGGCCAAAATATCTGACTTTTTTGTTTACATATTTGATTTGAGAAATATCATGGAGGTAAGGAATTCATACTTCTTGCTATAGAATTTGTAATAATTAGTAAAGTGAAACTTTTCATAAGTCTGTTTCTATCTTATGTTTATATCTTTCTGCTGATACTAGGGTTACTGGTAATATCGAGAATAATAAAAATGCAACATAGATATCGGGAAAATGGTACTAATGGAGATATATGATTCTGTAAGTCCTTTTGTATTGAAAAAACCTTTGATCCGATTGATGACACACATCGCACACACCTATTTATGCCACTAATCAAAATAATAAACTGTATTGTATTAATACAGTTTATTATTTTGATTAGTGGCATAAATAGGTGTGTGCGATGTGTGTCATCAATCGGATCAAAGGTTTTTTCAATACAAAAGGACTTACAGAATCATATATCTCCATTAGTACCATTTTCCCGATCAATACAATACGTTAAATATCTCCAATACATCTTTTTTGTAAAGGACATTCTGCACTATAACAGAACATCCAGCATAAATTATTCTTAACCCTTTTTTTGTATATTACAAAAGCGCATAACAAATCTCCAAATTTCATTCTCCTGTAATTTATGTCGCACTCTTCCTGGAAGCGCTGTTGCGTTCTGATGAACAATTTCATAAAATTCACCAGTAAGGATATGTCCAACAATAAACTAAAATTTTGCCTCAAGTAAATTATTGCCAGTCCATTCCAGGATTATGGGATTTCCTCAAAAGCATAACATAAACCACAATGCAAAGGCAGTAACGAAAACAACATTATAGTCATGGAAGCGGAGGAGTGTATTTCAAAACAAGCATTTTATGAAAAGGAAGGACTATCGAAGGTTTATGTTGTCTGCTGTCGGTACGAATGGTCGTACAAAACCAATTAGCTGAAGGCATATTCATAGAGACTGTGCTGGGAGCGAAAATGTGATTACGTCCTGGATACAAAAGGCATAAACCCACATTCAAAACCGTTTCAGTCAGAAGAGAAGTTTGAGATGAGCTAGTTTTCACCTTAGATAAATTACCATTTGGGACATTCGTTCTCAGAACTTTGTACAAAATACTGGCTTGGCCTTCGGTTTTAAATATATATAAAGACATTTTATACACAATAGTGAATTAAGCTTTGTAGATAAATACTGGTTCCCAAACACTTACAATGTGAAAACTTCGGGTTATGTAGTTTCAAACAAAAGAAATGTAAGCTGGAGTCATAAAACTGAGAATACCAGAAGTACTCTAATGTATAATGTGAACATTGTTGACTAGATGTTTCAGTTGGCACATTGTATGCACACACATGAATGTTTTCTGAAAACCATCCAAATTAACCTGGAAAATCAGAGTAAAAGTAGAAACAACAAACATTAACAAAATGAAATACAATAAGAGTAGCAATCACCTTAAAACCCATCTTTTGTTTTCAAAATAATATCAGTAATCGCATTTTCATTTAATTAAAATAAATGACAGGTTTAAATAATTAGTCTTGCTTAATTAAAGAATTTTCAACGCAGCAAAAATTTTATTGGAAATTATTTATAAAAATGTTATATTCCGCATGCAAATGAGCTTACGCAATTACCATAAAAATTAAAAGGCTTATGTTAATTTATATTTAATAGATTTCATTTTGTTTGGACGATATCGAATGGAAACGAAATAAGTTAATAAAATAAAATAAAATAAATTATTTCGCATCTGACGATTGTGCTCGATGAATTTAACGCGACAAATGTTGAAAATTGAATTAAAGAGAGACGATTTTAACGAGATTGTGCAAATAATTATTTTAATAGGAGTTTTTATAATTTCTAGTGACTGGACTTCATTTTTTCGCACGCATGGAGAAAGAATCGTTAAATACTTTTAATTAAATTTGAATCAATGAGGTATTTTTTTTCTTTTATTTTTTTTTTTAAATTTAAATTTAATTTTAAAGCTGCATTCACATACTGAAGACATTCAAGACAAACGCTAGAGGATCAGATAAAACAAGTAAACTTTGGGTAAACTTAAAGTTCTCTTTTGAAAATAAAGTATACAGGTGGAAACGATCATCGATGTGCCAATGGATGATATGGTTTTGGATTCATGAATTTCTAGGTTTGAATCTCTACTGTTTTTTGAAGTTATTATGAGTGGGGGGTGAAGTATTTCTTGTATCGCAACAGAAAGAGCAGGCATTTGATGTGATACATCTAACTAAGATTTTTTAATATCTCAATAAGAGGTGTGGTGGGGGTGTGTAGATAAGAAATATCTATTGCCATTGAAAGCAGCAGACAAATAATATTTCAATATTTTTTAGATCTGAACAATGGGCCGCAACTTCTTCACCAAAGCAAATTTTGGCCAATGGTATATCACAGTGAGACGCCCGGTACTCATGGAATAGCAAAGTTAATTTTAAAAAATCTAGTAAACTTGGCTTGGTATCTTGTTCAGAATAAATAAATACATCATGCTCCGCATTATTATTTTTTTTAAGGCATTGCTTAAACTCAGACGACAACCCTAAGATGCACACAGCGCTGCTTAGCCGGAAGGAACTTAGGGGAAGGGAGATTTGAATATTTTAACCTCACAAATGTTGGACGTGAACCACAATTTTTGGCACGAAATTATTACTTTGTAACATCCCAGTGACTTCACAAGTATCTACAATTCTTGTCAGTACTATTGCCTCAGCCACTGGTACCCAGAGAAACAGGAGAGAAAATCTGTATACATGCGCCTCAGCCCGATTGACCACTGGCGTGGTCTAAAAGGAAACACAAAGGGTAGCCAGAAATTTGCAAAACCTTGTATGCGTTAGTATGACAGTAGTGAAAGGATACCCTCATACCATCATAGACTGCATGTTGGTAACTAGCAAGGAGATGTTCACAACCGCAAACGATCAAGAAAAGTAATTCCAAAAGTAGCTAGAAATCTACGAAGGTTCGGTAAACATACTGAAAATAACTTGGGGTTATTCACATCTTCTGTCTACGGCACGTATGAAATATTGGTAAGAAAAAAAACTAAAACTCTGTTCCAAAACTTTTACAAAAGACAGCCTATTTTGGTAACAGAAAAGCATGAAACTATAAATCTTTTTGAAAGTGAGCAAAAATTTAATATTATCACACATTGTGGTATTCATCTCATTTTTTACCAATAGAATATCTTTTCATCCGTCTAGAGCTCCATACAATACAATAAGCAAGGAATACAAAAAGAAAGACGCAAGATGCCTTCGTTGATTTGGAACGTTGTAAATATTAGAAAGTAGCGAGTGTTATTTCCGCTAATACAATTTTCCAAACAGAAGACAGTTAAAATAAATTGGAAAGTTCTTTTTAACATGGTAAAAACAATCGAAAATTATTTCTTAAAGGCAATAATGTAAAGAACCAGAAACCCCCGAAGGATATCCACACGTTGACCGGCGAACTAAAAATAAGACGAGAAATCTCTTATTTCTGAAACAGTTGATATTTTTCTGTGAATAGAAGGAGTGAAAAATCTGAGCAAAGAAATTTTCTGGGATTTCTTCTTTGATACAACTACCGGAAAAGAAACCCTGTCACCATTGTATCTAGATGTTGATACTGCACTTTAGGATAGGCAAAAAGTTTCAGAGAATAAGCAAAAAGAGATCGAGGGAAGTAAAATTTCAATACTGAGGGTTTAAAGTATTTTCTCTCGGGGGATTTCTTTGTACTGTCACAGAAAATAATTCCGATTTTATAGGAAAAGCTCAGCGAGACTCAATCGAAAGTATTTCCCAGGATATTATCCTGACACCATAATATCAGGCATTAACGTTAATGTTGCAAAGACTGTTAACTTAATTATTTATAAACTTTGACACCCATTGAATTTTCTTAAGAAATTCATTTCAGTTGATCCAAAAAGCTCCAATAATTAGCCAAATATACAGATATTTCTTCTGCTTCCATTGAAAAATATTTTTGAAGTTTTATAGAATCCTTTTAACAGCAGAATAGAACGATACCAACTGAAAAGAAAAGAACTTACAAAAATTTGTTGTTGCCCCACTGCTATGCAAACCACCAAAATAAACTTCAATAACAATCAGTTTTGCAGATCGAAATGACGGTTATTGAAGATTATTTAAAACCAAATTGGATTTGAATTTGAAAATGTTGACGCCGATTTTGATTAGCTTTTAAAGAGATGGTCTTGTTTTGGTTGCTCTTTGTTTTGGTTTGGTTATAGGTAGGGGACCGGCAGCTTCGGTTTTTATGAGAGTCTGGCGCCTAGGCATAATACCAGCGCCAGACTTTAAGCCGCATTCGATCTTCTGCTTTACTACACCATTGTATGCTTTTTTTTGCTGTGGCATTGTTATGTTCAATGCAAAGATTTAATTTAGATATTTGCAACACTCTTTGATTAAGAAGTAATTAATTCTCACCTATCACAATTAAGAGAAAGGGAAAATTCGCGAAAAGCTGGAAGCATGTAGAGAAATCTGCGTTCCATGCATCCTCAGGGAAAGGGAATCGGTAAAACGAGAGTGGTTTCTTAACCCAATTCCGAAAGACGACCTTCCATTTGTCACGTATCACTTAGGCCACTTTAACGCAATTACAGGCGCGTTTAGTGGATCTGCCCGGTGAAATCTACACAGCCAAAGAAGTGATACAGGAGCTAGTGGTATAAAAGGCTACATTTGGTAATCCCGAAAGGGAAGTTAACGACAGGGATGCGGCTTTCACTTCGAAGGCTTTCCAAGAGTACTGTGAACGGGAGAACATCAAACAATAATAGCAGTGCTAACCAAGCTCACTTTGGAGAATCCTGAGGAGTGGTACCAACTCACAAGCACAATACAAAGATGTCAATGTTGTACGAGTAAGATTCCCTTCGAATTATTGTTTGGTACTTGAATGCGGAATAATGAAAATAAACGTATTCTGGAAGCTATAATAAAAGAGGCTACCGATCAGCAACAACAAGAGAAGAGATACCCAAGGATACAAGGAAGGCGTTTCGAAGAGTCGAAAGTGAAAACATTAGACAGAGACGTCCCAGCCATTTTAGATGTGATTAAGAAAAAATGAATGTATACCAGCTAAGACGGTATATCTCAGTAAAGACGATTACTTCCCACCCATGACAATTATATCCTACCTGAATTAAGTTTAATCTATGAAGAAGGAAAATAGCAGAGTTAAGACGACCGTAACATTTAGAGAAGAGAGTGAAGATAAAGAAGATGAAAAAGAAGGAGAGGAAGAAGAAGGAGATGAAGAAATAGGAAAAGAAGAAGAAGTATAGGAAGAAGCAGAAGACTGGGAGGAAGATAGGAAGAAGAATTAGAAGAAATATATGTTAAGCACTGGTGCCGATGTCTAAGGCCTGTTCGCCGAATCAGTGCACATAAAGGATGGCCGAAATGTAAGAATTTAAATTCCACGTATCCCCCGAAGTTCGGAAGGTACTCACTAAGTTCCGCAATTCGGAACGTACTCACTAAGAAGATATTGAAGACGTCGTCCGCTGTTTCCAATTAGTTTTAGTTTTACTTTACTTTATATATGAGCGTAAACAAAGTACAGTAAATTTGTAATTACTTGTTTTTCTGGTGATTGGTTCTATCCCCAAACCAGTATAAGGGTAACCGAATTCTAAATACATAAGTCTCGCGATTTTAGTGTTTAGATTTTAAATTTATTCTCGGACTACTCCGCATTACTCATTTGATGTGTTGTGAGGTAGAGAATAGTAAAATCTCCTGTAGTACTCAAATTAGCAAAAGCTTCATTTAAAACCGTTGATTCCACATTTCTTCATTAAGAATCAATTAGGAAAGAATAGAGTGGAAAAGAGAAAATGACGGAACAAAATGATATTCAGTGCCCCCTGCCTATCTGTCTGCCTGACTGAATATCAGTGCGAGTATAAGGAAATAATTTGGATAGAAAAAAGAAAGAACTCATCTGGCATTGACAATAAATTATCAAAGTTCTTTTAGCACTTAGCGAACAGGAATTAATTGAAAATCTGGTGTATTTTCGTTATAACGACACACCCTAATTTTGCTGCAATTTTGGAAGAACTGAACCCGAAATTGCCTCAAGCCTTTTAATTTAGTTAGACTAGAACATTTTGGTAGACATGTAGCAGTCTATTATACTTTGAAAAGGGTACTGATGTAGTGTTTCCTCAAATACAGAATATTCCTATTATTTTGCGGCTCCGTAGACATAATACAAAATTGAGGTAATTTGCTCTTTCTGTAAATATTTTCGGGAATAATTCAAATAGAAACAAAACATGACAGGGATATGAAAGCCTTGACTGATAGCAAGCTTGTTATCGTGATGGAGTCAAAGTAGACACGAGCATTGTTCAAGGAAGTAATTTGAGAATAGTTTGTTAAGACTTCCTTGGAGAATGTAATTTCCTGTGCTAAAATTGCAGCCAGTGAACTAACATTTCTACCTGCGGAATGTTAATTTCGACTGTATTGTCTGAAATTGTGAGCATGAAATGCATATGTGGCGTTTGCATGATAACATCCCAAACAGAAATAGCTTGTTACAGACAAATTACCGCAGGTAATTTTGTTTCGACGCCGGCGCCGGTTAGGTGTTAAAGGTGGTTTTATATTCGTATTTTCTGTATTCATATGCGTTGATAGAAACTTAATTGAAATATTTTGCATTAAATGAAACTTATGTTATTTTCATTTCATAGCTGGTGACATACTTTGCACACAGTTTTGCACAGAAAATATTTGCCGTATTCTATCATTTACATCAGGATTTGAATCTCCGGAAACACATTTTCTAAATTTTTCAACATTACCTTTTGAAAGGGTGACAAAATTCAAAAGAATGAGTTTAATTTAAGATTTGAAATTATTAAATAAAATAAAATAAATAGCTTTGTTGACACTTGCACTGCAGAAGCACAAAATTCTACAAAAAACTGATATATTGATGATAATGGCTTGCAACTCAATTATCTTATTTAACAGGTTGACTGGCGTGGGGGTCACCGGTGACCGGCATTTAAAAGCTCTCTCACCACAAAGGCATTTTAACACGGAACTCTCTCACGAAAGCTTTTATGCTAATTTCGGCACCCAAAGTGTTAAACTAGAGGCTATTAGGATTCTATCTACAACCGCAAAAAACTTTTAAAGAAGCTTTCACCTACCCACCAAACGGGTCGAAACATTAGATTCCATAAGGGGTGTATCTTACAATTTTTGCCTGGTGCAAGGAAATATCTAGGGGTTCATATGGTCTGATTTGTTGGGATTGGAAGGAGCTTGACTTTAGATTTCAAAAAAGGTATTTTCATAAAACCTGTATACATTCACTCCAAAAAATTCAAATTCAAAAACAATCAATGAATTACCTTTACTTTTAAAGTTGTTTTTCGCTGAAAATTCCTATAATTTCTAACCTTGAATTTTGACCTTGCACGAACGGGATACCCTGCAAAAAAAGACATACACGAATTATTATGCAGCAGATGTTAAAAGAATTTAAGAGACTTTTTAGGTGTGAACACAACCCCAGGATGCCATTAGTGTGCATTTTTAATACTTTTTCGACACATTTGATCAAGTAATATAATCTTCAATCAGTTACGAGTTATTTCACCACTCTTGGGAGGAAACTAAAAATTAAATATCCTAAGTACCTCTCCATACCAGGAGTAGCTAGTCCAAATCGTTAGGAGCTGATTCCAAAGTTTATCTAAAATCTCAAAATCCCCGTTTCTCACATCGCATAAAAGTTTTTACGTGTTTTGATCTCTTTCTCTCTTTGAAATTATTTTTTGAATACTCTGCAAAATTTATGAGGACTGCACTAGAAAGTAATGCACCATTTTCTAAAGAGGGTAAAAACATTAAAGACATTGTGTTTTTTATGTTTCATTTTATTTAGTTATTGCCGTACCTCTACATTACGAATAAAATATACTTAGGATTTCATTACCTTATTTTTATTTAATAAACTTAACAAAACGTTTGTGAAAGAATCTTAAGAGTATTGACACTAACGCGAAAAAATGTCCTAGTTTACGGCATTCTTCATTTCTTTAACTCCTTGTCCTTTCGACTACTCCGTAATTCAAATAATTCATAAGTTCGCATTTTTCTGTTTTTCTAATGTTCGTCCGTCCTGATGAAGTGGTTGATACCTTACTATAAAATCGAAGGCCGCTGGGACTGATGGAATTTTTCTTAGATTCATTTAGTCTACCTTATACTCTTCGCCCTTCATTTCAAGTATTCAACTTCTGCTTTAACTATTCTTGCTTTTTTCCTGATTTCTGGTTTTCCATCTTCTCGGTAGACTTTCAATTCCCTTCTTCCAAAATTCACTTGTCCATGATGAAAAATATTCCTTTAGTACTGCATTGATCTTCGCTGAAGAATTTATTACTTTTCCATTAAAATGATTTTGAAGGATGCGAAATATTATTAAAATTGAAAGATTCAGTTCGGATTCGAGCCAATTTAGACAACTACTTCATAGGGCTGTCACATGAAATTTCCAACTATAGCAAATAAAAAACTTCGTTTCTTTAATGTAACACCCCATAAATGGAGAGCATGGAGCATGCGTCCATTAATTTAACTTTTTTACCGCAATACATCGTCCCATTCTAATCTTAAAACTCAACGCTTTGGAAAAATATCTTAATTTTTAGGCTAAATGGGCTCAAAATACCAAAGGGATCAGAAAAACTTGAAATAGTGCTTAACCTCCAACTACATTCGTTATTTTCGGCCTGCACTTCTACACTCAGGGGGTAGATTTCTACCCCAACCTGTTTTTCATTCTCCAAACACAGTTTGATAATTTTTTTTTGTTTTCTTTTATAAGGATATAAGAAAATCGTCGCGAGCAACATGTAAATTCATCTGGGACTACATGAAGAGTACCGAACTTAATCATAATCTTCCTTGTGACACAATATCGTGAATGTTACACAGCAATATACACTATGTAGAGTAGAAATCTACCCCACGAATGTAGTTAAAGGTTAAAATGGGTCGTTCAGTTCCGAAAACTCCTAACACCGAATCAATGTCAACAGGAAGATCTTCTTGGGCAATGTTCCACAAAACGCCTACTACCTTTAGTGCAGATGGGCACAAATCGGGACGTTCAAAGTGATCACGGACAGACGCGCTGTTGCATTTATACTTACGTAGATTCGTCGATGTGTTTTTCGTTATCTTCACTGCCTCTTTATACCATGTAATTGTCGGAAACTTCATCACTGACACTAACGACTAAATCGTCCAGACAAAAGAAGTGTACGAGAGCCTCACACGTTCTGGGAACTCATTCACTTTGCTAGCCAGATGTTTTTTGATAGTCGATAGTGTGTCATTCGACACATCTGAAGTAGAGGAGAGTTACTACATTCGGTCAATTTTTTCTTGTACCAGATGAAGCGGTGACTGTCCCGATCCTCCTCTTTCAGTGGGACTTTTTCTATATTAGTTATCGTTCTTATGCTCCCTAGACGGAATTTAATAAAATGTAGGTTATTCCTGTGTGTTGTGAAGGTTTTTATGCGTTATAAACGTTTGCTGCGTTGGTTGATCCATTGAAAAGATGTTAGGTAAGTGTTTGAGTTGTCCTTGCTTCTTCCAGGGCTGCAATTCATTGCATGCATAACAAGGTACGTCTGCGTCTTCTAGTGATAATGATCATTTTTTCTTTAAATGACAACAGTTCTTAAAACAAACACGCTCAGTACTCAAAAACTTTACGCTATATAAATAACATAGTATAGCTTGTTCAAAATTGACGAAGAATAGAGCTCTCATTCATCTGAGCGTGGTAGGAATGGGATATTTGGTATTCCATTCACGAACTTTATTCTTCTTTAATTAAAAAAAAGGCTACACCTAAGTTTTCTAATAATGTAGCAATTCACTTTCAGGTGGTTGTTTTCTACTCTCTCAAATATTGATTGGTTTCTGTTAAGTACCTAATGCGATTGTACGAAAATTTCCAAAGGTAATTGAACATAAAAATTAGGAGAGTCACTCGAGAGATCATAATAAAAGCAAATTGCTGCTACTGTGAGAATTGCCGGTAATTACGGATAATGAAACGAAGTTCTCAACTTCGCTTGAATTATCTCCCTTGCAATTAGGAACTCTTAATGTGGAATTAATTTCCAATTAATACGTGAGCCTTTCTAACGCCAAACGCATTATAATAAATTACTTTTTATTAAGAGCATTGGACAAAGTTCATTCAAAAAGTTCCGATTACATCAAATATTCTTGTATAATAGAGTTTTAACTCGAAAGATAGAAAATGTTTAATGTACTACTTTTGCAGTACGAGCGTAAGCCACTGACATCTAAAAATATTCCGTAATGAAAAATTGAACTAATTAGTAAAGATATAAAGTTGAACTAAATTGAATTAGTTTGACTTGGATAAACCCTTGAGAGATGTCCACATAGATATAAATTTTTTTTTTCTAGATGGAATAAAAAAAAGTCACTGCACTGATACAGAAAAGTATAAAAAGGCATCCCTAAATTCAAATCTAGTTGATCTACAATACCAGTCTATTATATCATCTCACATATGGCGATTATTGACTCTTCATACTGGAAAACCTGCTTAAATTAAGACAGAGATAGGAGCTGAGGTTAACAAGCTTAACAGTTGACCTCAAAGAGTAAATAAGCAGAAGGCAGCCGAACATTTCTGCATATAAAAAGCTGAGTGGGGTGGAAAAACAGCATTTCAGGCACCATTTGAAGAGGTCTGCAAAATTGCCATGCAGACAACTCTCAAGACCCAGAATACACTAGCGCCAAGAATGATTCATCGCCTGAGAACATTGTATAAATATGCCTTAAGGGTATCAGGATAAGCAATTTCCCACATGAACTGTCAATTTTCATTCAACTAGAGGCCATAAGGGAACCAATAGCTAAGAAGATCCAGGGCAATAAAGTTTATGGTACTGAGTCGAAAATCCTAGGCTCTAGTCTCAGGCTGAGTTGGATTATTTTCACCTGTGAGGATTAGGACACTGTGAGATGGTTAATGTCGAAAGTGGGAGAGAGCTGATTTGAGGGCTCGCTGGCTACTTTTCCAGCAGCCAAGATATGTCAATAGCGACAATCCTTGACTGCATTCATGCTGAAAACAATGGCCTTAACATGTCAGATTCAGGAGATAATGAAAAAGAACCGACGAAGTCAGAAGCTGTAGTTTACTTCAACAACAAGAACAAAGACTGTAGGACGGACCGTCAAGCAAAAGTAAGGAGCAAAAAAAAAATTCCTGAGTTATGGATATTCAACCCGATGACGTCACCGTCATGGAGGCTGCATCAGAGGCATCGAAATAGGCCTTCGTCATACAAAAGGGACTCCGGCTGTACTTAGCAGGAGCTTGATTAAGAAGAGGCTTGAAGTGCTTTTTGTGCAAGTGCCTTGGGTTCTTAATGGGCAAATTAAAGCTCTTAAAGCTAAAGGTAAATTAATTTATAATATTAAATGTGCTGTACCCTGAGTAGCATTACTTCTTAAATACAAAATTAGCTACCTCCAGAACTAATAACTCGAGAGTTAGCCGAAACTCTGGTTGGGGTACCAATACCAGGAGGTAGGCAAAAAGTTCTTTTGCCCTTGGGCCCACTTGGTTTCACTTTTTATTGTCAATCTAGGAAAGAAGGAATAAGTGTAAAAACCGAAACTAGGGATGACTACATATCTTCAAATCGGACCAAAAACCTCTCTGCACAGAGAGAAGAACAAAATGGACTAATTTTTTTCCATACAAAATGTAGGGCGATATGTATACCAAAATATGAAGGCCGATTTAATACCTAAACACGGCTATCAGAAAAGACCATCCACCATAACAGCTCTACACCAATTAGCAGTCAAATGAGAAATGGCAATTATGGGTAAAGAAATCGTCCACTGAGCAGGATTTTGGCAATGCCCAAGGGGGTACCGAAGAAAAGGGGTACCATAGAAAAGGCGATCGCCTAGACGGGCATGAAGGCTCCAACCCACTATGGATAAGAAGCATGGTGCCTAGCCGAAAGATAACTGCTGTTCTGAGGCACCCACCATAACAGCCACGAAAGGTTTGTCCAAAAAGGGGTGCTGTCCCGCTTTTGTGGTTGTTGTTTATAAATGGGTACTTTAGAGGTTTCTAGAAGCTGAATTTGATAACGAAAATAATCTGCTCCAAAAACTCAAGCAACTAGAAACCAAGGATCTTGGCTATAGGCTTGATTAGGGAGTTGACTAGAATCCTCATAATAATAAGATTGGCTATAATAAGACCGACAGTTATTTAGGCTGCCCTGGTTCAGTGACTAAAAATATGGCAAACAACTGCACAAGCAAGCTTCTGAAAATTTCAAAGTCTCGCCTGACCTATGGCAGGCTTAGAGACGTTGAGGCACCTTCTTCTACTATACATCTTCATGTAAAACAGCAGGCTTCACTAAGCGTCATCAGACTGCAAAGAATGAGTTTCATAACGCCAAACTTCATGGATGGGAATTTGGGGAAAGGTCGCTATCCAATTCGTTGTTGGATATCAAGAAGTTACCACTTTGATTTTCCATTAAAGGTGATTCTAAATGATCAAAATGTATGGCATTCTGATGGCATGACCTTCGAAAGGGAATGCCTTGTCTAGTACACAAATGGATCTAGGTTGATCTGATGGAGGGAGGAACATGGGTAGAAATTCTGGTTCAAATCATAGGACCTTGAAATCTCTTGGCATCAATCATTTTCCAAGTAGAGATCTATGCCACAGAGTATTGCACACACATTAATATCAATAAAGGTGTAAAAGTAATTATGCTATCGGATAGTCAGGTAGCGTGAAAAGCACTCGCTTGATTCACTGGTGATTTAGAACTGGTGCAGGGCTGCCTGAATGCCATTAAGCAATTAGCACAATACAACAAGGTTACTTTGATAAGGTTATGAAAGCTTTGAGGGAAATAAAATCGTAGATCGATTTAAAAAAAAAAACTGCAGACCCGTTTAAAAAAATCCATTGTTTCGCAAAAAAGGTGATGAAAAACCCAAAATTCGGATTTTAAATATTTATATCTCCGGAAGGGTAAAGGGGAGAGAGGTTAGGGATAGTTGCCTGGAAAACCTATAAGATTGGCTATTTAACAAAAAATGACCCAAGATCACAGGGTGCCTCGTTTAGAAATTACAGAGTGTTAACAGAGTAACATCCGAGCCAGAAATTTTTAAATGACCGTAGCTCCTTAACCCTTGGGACTTACCCCCCGCCCCCTGGCCAATACACTTTCTTGTTCGTCCCAATGAGACCTATACGTAGCCAGCCGGTTGTCACATATGCGTGGTTCACCCTGTATATCCGCTCTGGTGGAGAAATGTGAATGAGAATGATGGTTTTTTATTTTTGCTTCTGGAGTGGAGGTTTACTAAGATTTTGAAGGAATTAGAATGCAATTATTCAACTAAAGTGTAATCCTTTTAACAGAAATATGAAGCAGCGTTACTACAACAATAGGTACAATAACAGTAAGTTTTCTGGAATTCTTGGAATTATTTTACAAGAATTTTAGTTGTACATTTTTGGAAATTATGTTTTTGTTTTTTTAATAAAATATAAACGACAGCCTTAAAGTTGCGAGTAGACCCCCTTTGACTCCTGGCAATCAATACTTTTGTACTCAGTTAACCACTGTTCAAAATAAACACAATTTTGTTTTATATCGCGTATACTTCATCCTGAAAATCTCTATTTTAATTCCTGTGTAATGTTACAATATGTATATCATTATATGCTCTCAACGGCTCAACTTTGTGTCATAATGTCTAAATCGGGGTCAACTATCGACTTGATACAATGCAGAAGCTTTTCGTTATCAGATTTCACACATTCAAAGTAACCTGCTTGTTAATTTATTACAATTCGAGTCAATCATTTCGAAAAAGGTAGAAATAGCCCGACCCGACTGCCTTGAATTCCTTTAACCAATCTGAATAGACACACAATTAACATGTCTGATTCCATGGTCTGATAGCTAAGCTCGTTGATTCAAAGGTGGATTGTATTTGCATGAGTGGGGAATGCAATATAAAGATATTGTTAGGGATATCTTAGGGAAGAGGTTTTAACCGTTTGTTTGTTGCCTTCCACTCAGTTCACGAGATCTATGGGATTGAAATGCCCGCAGGATATTGTATTCTGTCCGCCGAATCATCTATGTGTGAATAAACAAAACAACAGACCAGTGGTCAAAGTACAGGACAGGAATGCGCACCCTTCCTTTCCACAGTAATTACAACTGTCCGAGAGATATCATGGAAATTTATCTAGCAAACACTTTTATCGTTGTTTGGTTATTCAAAGTTAGGGTTTATTTCATTCCTAGCCATGCGCTTCACCCCCAACGGCATGATCTTCTTTATTCTGGCAAAGCTCCAACCCTTTGCGTGATTTTAATTTATACGTCAAGAACTGGTTGGTTGTTGATTTTCTACTTGCTCGCTTTTTGTGTAAATTAAATGAATTCAATGTGCAGCTTCATGAGGTGGAAATTAAAAGTTTACCAGTTCTAGCATTTTATTTATATCTAAATAGGTATCTCTATATGTCTGTATTAAAACGTAGGTGGAGGTCTTCTCCCAATCGTAAGAGAGCTCTAGGAATTTTATCAACTATGATCGTCTCGTTTTGAGTCATTCATTCAGAAATATTTCATTCACTACCTCGCTTTTGGTCGAAACTTTGAAAAGTATTCTATTTGATATCACGCGATTAAAATCGTCCATCAATTCTTCCCAGAACGCCCCAAGTATAAATTGATAAATTTTCAAAATATTTTAATTAAAAGGATTCTTGACCCCCTTTTCAAAATCATAAGGAAAATTCATGAAAATTTACACAGGGAAATATTAAGAGTTTCATAAATCACATCCACTGGCTGCTTATCCTTTTAGAGCTCTTTGCTCCCAATAACTCTTTGCAGTTGTCTTATATACAGCAATGGTGCTCTTCCTATCGTACATCCAAACCATCTAACCACATGCCATTAAGCACGATACATGATAGGGTTACAAAGCTGCAACCGCTTTGCCCACACAAATTGTGACTCAAGTGTCGCTAGAGCTCCGGAGCTGTACTTTATTCTCTTCATCAAGTGGTACAATGTAAGGATGGAAGCGACCATAACACCAAAGTAGAACGTTATGAATGTGTAGACATGAATAATGTAGACTGTAGAGTAAAAAACTGTATGAATTTTAATATGGCACTATGGTGACACCATACTTCACCACATATCCACCCGCTTCTTGTTTCTTCCTCTACCACTAATGTGTCAGTGCCAGTTTCAGGATCCGACACTTACGATACTCCAGTGATAGAAGCAGTTTCATCTTCCACTAATATTCCACCCATCTTCCGCATTACAATGGGACATTAGTTTCAAGGGGAGGAAGAGATAAAGAAGGTACGATATCAGGATGTCCTGAATGTGCAGTCTTTTATTAGATGTAGTAGGACTTGTGACTATCCTGTTCTGGATGTACCGAACAGTGCCAAAAAGTGTTAAGCTATATTTGAGAGCATTTATTTCTACGGAGGGGTGAGAGGTTTTAATGAAAAGGCAAACCATTTATCAGCCCCGTGCACACGTCCTTAAAGCGATTTTTGGCCCAATTCGTAACAACTATCGCAAGAGTATGAGCTTTTCTGCTGCGAACAGTCGATATGCACTGACGTAGAGAAATAAATTTTAATAAGGACGAAAAGAGGCAAGGGGGCTGGCGGATGCAGTGAAGCTTTAAAATACATTGTTACGTCGTAGTCAACACTCCAGCTTTATGATGTGATCCATATATCCAACATAAATGAGAAAATCTTAAGATTGATATCATTGTCACGTCTTTCTCGCTATTTTCTTTTGCTCCTGGCTAGAATTAGATGAACTTTATGAGTAAAGACAAAATGAAAGTACCAACTAAGAATGCATATCTTAAGAGTCGTCTCATATTAACTGTTATAAAATTCATATTTCGAGGAAAATTAAGAGCTTATATCTCCTGTGCTCGACACGATGATATGTATATCCAGGGGTTGTGCAGACAAGAAAAAGGGATACTATCTCTGATTTATATTTAATCAAAGTTAGCTAAATTTACTGTACTACTTCTTAATAATAAACCGCGGATGTTTTAAGAGACTTGTCATCTGGGCCATGCTATATTCCAACATTTTTGTCTATATCATCATTATAAGTTGAGTAGTATCCCAACCCAGGATGTCCAATCTAATTTTGTTGTATATTTTGAGAGGGATGGTGAGGGAAGAGGAGGTGAATACCCTCACTGTACCTTCTGTCCTTTATAAACTATCGATAAATGTATGATATGCTACGTATATAAGAAAAGATAAGAAATCTCTAATAAAGACAATTTTTTTAGAATATAGACTAATACGAAAAGTCTCGCCTCCAAGTCCCAAAAATCTACAATAGTTAGGAAAATTAATGTTCACTACCCAGATTAATAATTAGCCTTGTTACTAAAAAATGAATTTAGTTATGACATTAGTGCTTACTACTTAGATTAGGAAAGATCGGCCTTATCACTTAAAAAAATGAATTTATTTAAAAATTAATACTTACTATCTGGAAAAGTGAAAAATAACACAAAGATGAACTTATCATCAGTTTATTATCTAAGTTTACCAGAGACCATCCTATTTCGACTGGATGTTTTTTATTTATTTTGTTTTTTCTTATTTTTGTTTACCATTTTATTTTGCATACTTTATTGCAATCCTAAAGAAAGAAAATATAAGTTGCTTGAAATTTATAACTAAAAATAGAAGATTACCGAACACAGTCTCTGTTATAAAAATGCTCAACCGAGGCCAACCTAAAAAGAGCCTTTTCCGAGTTGTTCGCGACGGTGACATCCGTTTTTACCATATAAGGTATCATGTTGTTGACCGCGGCTTTATAGAGTGAGATTGAATAGTAAAATTGTGAATTAGAAGGTTCTTCGCGTGAAAAAGTGTGTGCGAAGAGTGAAGGACAACCCAAGGAAGGAGTTAATAAACGGAATTCACGTAGTGTTGTGAATTTATTTTGCTAATTCCCTACCGCAGCCCTAGAGACGTCGAAGATCCGAATATCAGCGCACCGATGGAAGCACAAGCCTACTGTCTACGGGAAATTGGCCATATGTCCCATATTGTTTTCTTACAGAGATGTTGCCCACTGGGGCTTTAGTTCTCCACTACGTGTGATTCCTGCGTAAAGCAAAATAAAAAGCGAGGTATATACATTTTAAAAGTGAAAATAGCTAAGGTTTTGCTAGAACCTTAAAAAAAAAGTTAGTTAAAAGTGATTGATTAGGAAAAGGAAAGAAGAAAGAGCGAACATCAGATCCAAGGCGCCGATCTTCTTTGTACTCGCTCAAAGAATAAAATAAAGCGCACTGAGTGTAATAAAAGCAAAAAGCTGTTTGTTTCTAAGTAGGGCTTCCTTGAAGTTAGAACATCGGACTTTACTTATTCGGACTCCAGAATAACTGATATCGTTTGCTAATTTATTTATCGCTCCACTCAGTCGCTTGAGCGTTGTTTTAGCCGCTGGGAAGTTATAAAGGTCAGATCTGGGTTCTATTACCAATTCGAAATCTGAATTTCGTTTGCCAACCTAAACCCCAAGGAAAAAATCGTACAAATACATTGGAATATGGAACACTCTTGATCTATACAGATAATAACGTGCTATAAAATTTAGAAGACTACCTCTGGCGTTACAAAATCAATTTCCTTGTAAGAAAAAAGAGTATTTAGTGGACGGAAAAGCCTTTAAAGTAATAATTAGTATACTAAGCTATCATGAGTAGAATAAAGTAAATGTAAAGCCTAGGGAAAAAAGACTAGAAATAAATTCTTCGGCAAATGTGGATTTTGCAGTGTATTATACCCCTTTAAAAAGCAGCATCTTTTGGTATTATAACAAACAGGAATATCGATAGAACTCATTAAAAATACATATTCAAAAATAACGCATATTGTAGAAAATGATAAAAGGGTGCCTGCGTGTTGTAAATTTAAGTAGAAAATGTCGTGTAATAAATATCAACTTCAATTGCAAAACCTTCACAAACCGGTTGCAAGTTCTCTGATTAGAAAAAAAACTTTTTCGCTGGTAGCTACTTCTGAAAATGGATAGCACTTTGTATGTATGGAATTCAAGAGCGCGTCGTAAAGTCGTTATACAGTGGGAATAGAAAATTGTGACATTATATGAAATGTAATCATTGGTGAAGACCAATAGTTAAATATCTGTCCAATAAAGGTGTATTACTCATCTTACAGGGCGAAAAGCAGTATGTGATCACGAATTTTTCAAAACTTAGGAATATCGTACTCTTAATTTATTTTGAAAGTCAGCTTTTTACAATTAGTGACCCCGAACATCGGATATGCCCGGTCGCCCTTTACACGGTTTACCAAGGAAATCATAAAAAAAATCACGGCTTTTTCGTAGATAAGCTAGTCGAATCATTTTAATTCATGCTATTTCAGAAAGATGGAGCCAAGAAAAATATAAAACTGAACATAAATTAGCTCAGAAATTTAGATTTAGACCTTCATAACAGAAATCTAACAAACTATAAAAGAGCCATCATTCTTCCGGGAGCAATTAGTACCCTCTACCCTCTACAGGATATACAACACATCAAGATCCAACTTGAACATTTGGGGCGAAGAATTTTAAGAGCAGAGTAGTTATTGCCTTCACTATGCATAATTCGAAATTGTAACTAAAGCCACCAAACTTGCCAAATCAACATTTATCGCGCTCGTGGAAAATCATATAAGTCAATTTTAAATGAATACTACCTACTAATCCTTAATTGCTTTTGTTATCAAAGTTCTCTCGAATGATTTGTACTTCACATTTGTCTTTTATAACTTATATCGAAATATTCATTTCTTTTTTCTATGAGCTCATCGTAAATACAAGGAAAACATGTCTGCGTTGAAATTTTATACTGATTCCCCCAAAAATGCTGTACCCCTCATTCTCTATGAATTACTTTATTTTTGAATTCACCATTTCCATCATAAGGTAATAGAAAAGTGACAAGTAAATTTTTCATCCCACACCCACCCTCCCTTATCGTTCTAGATGATGAAACTTTTGTGACATGCCAATTTGGAAACAATTCCCTTTCTGCTCTTACTCTTTTCATTATCGGCAGGTGTCCTTTCACTGGTTTATTTCAATAGGACGAGTTGAGAAAACAGCTGGGACTACTTGAGATAAATTGAAAAGGGAGAAAAAGCAAATCAACTAAAATTTGTGTAGATTCTATAAGAAGGTTATCCAGGTTATTAGGCATGATGTGAAAGTATTATCGGAATTAAAAGCTTTGAAATATAAGCACCATAGGATGGTCAGTTACATAATTTAGGGATATGAATATGTTAATTTCTCTTCATGTGAAAAAACAATTACTACTACTTACGATAGTCAATGAAATCCCCTCGCCTAATGTTGAACTTTAAATGAGTTTAAAATTTGAGTTATATAATGTGAAAATAAGTAGCAAACACTCTGGAGAAGTAATAAACAATCCAGGCACAAAATCCTTGGATTTTGCCAATTCCTTGCAGTAATTTTCTGTATTTGTTTATGATAATTTTGTACTAAATTTTCATAATTGAAAATTCGATGAAATAACTTATCTCAGATTCTGTTTCTTTTCATGCCTCCGGTCTTCAGGATTCACCAAAATATACTTTCCCCCTCCACCCCCCAGAGAAATTATACATTCAGCACTTTAAGAAGACTTTTAGTACATACAAATTGAATGAATCAGGAGCACGCAACTTCACAGCAGGAAATGGGTATAAGCAAAAATCTTCAAAATAAATGAAGGGGATATCCAAAGTTGTCCCTTCTTCGGGATGAACAAAAGTTTTCTTCCTTCCTTTCAAACAGTTGGCGTTGTGGGTTTTATAGTTCGGTTGTTTTGTTTGTTGCAATGAAATACATTGGTATCACGGCTGTTGCCTGTGGTTATGTAACAACTTTAAGGATTCTGAACAGTTGGGCTGGAGGAGATACTCAGGTTTACCACGTGTTTGGAAGGTAATCAGGTTATTTTACTACCATTTATTATCATAAGAAAAATTGATGAAAATATACTAAAATGTATACACGAATATATACCACCCATGTTTTTACATATATATATTCACCACTAATGGTTAAATATCTTCTTACGAGGCGACATAATAGTTAGGTACATTCCAAAGTCCAGTGTCTTTTGTGGGAAAACATATACAAAATTTGTTATCAGTAACACACCAGAAAATTTATTGAAATATAATTATTTATATGCCGTTATTAATTTATTTATTTTGATCAATATAAACAAATTTTGAATTAGTATTTTTTATTTTGAATTCTGTCAAGGACTTTTTCACCCAGAAGTAAATTTTACCTGTTGGTTACCTATTGATAAAGATAGGGAGAAAGCAGGATTCGAATATGATTCTATGATTATTTATTTATATTTTGAATTAACATTTGAACAGAGAGTTTAGTGCAAAAAATGGATAGGAAAAGATTCAAGAGCAAATTATGTGCGATCAAGACGTTACGTACTAAAAAGGTTTCCCAATTTGAACAATTTCTTACGCAGAACTGATTCCAAACTTCCGAAAAGGTACAAATCTAATAGAGAAAAATTGGGGAACAGGAAAGGTGAGACAGCATTTCGTAACCTAAATCTGAAAATTTTTATCCAATAATTTATGAAGTATGGGGTCTTGCATTATCATTAAAAAAAATATGTAGTATTATCTAATGCCGACTAGACCATAACTTTCTGCACAAATGGGAATTTATCCTGGGGCTTGATTGTTATTATAAGCCAATTTCTGCTTCGATTCCTTGTATTGAGAAAGAACCCGCTTTTATCACAGATAACGATTCTTTTATTATTTCTTTTTCTTATACCTATTAAATAATAATAATGAGTTTCTCTTCTAGCCCAGAA
>QYTT01085107.1:0-10452 GCA_006980735.1 Dasypogon diadema | reverse complement strand
ATTTTGGACTCTTCTTGGTGCTCTCACTCGCCTGACGCACTTTTACCTTTGACAATAAATGATATATTTTTCAAAATTCATTGTGGAAATTTTATGTTTTCGGAATTCATATTTAATTTTTTAGGAATAGATTTTGTTTATGTTAACTTCAATTTCTCAATGTTAGAGATTTGTTTTCCCAGTTTGAAGTTCTTTTTTGTATTGTCTTCTTTTTGCATCTTTTTTTGGATAGTTTGTTTTGTTGTATCTTACATTTATATTAATTTTGTGTCATTTTTTGATAGATTTTGTGTGCTTTATATATCTCTTTTTGTGCCTATTTTTGTGTATCTTTATATATATATATATATATATTTAATGTATATGACTGGATAGTTTAGCTAGTGTCGCGTATTTTGGAGTTTTTTTGTAACATTTTAAATAAAGGTACCAGTTTAATTACAAAAATTATTAGACAGAGTCAACTAGTCATTTATATTTATTTTTTATGTGTATTTTATCTCAGTTTTGTATCAGTGTTTGTGCCATTTTTTGATAGGTTGTGTCATTTTTATGTTTTCTTGTGCCTTTTGATAGTCTTCTTGCATCTTATATTCTATCTTTTTATATATATATATTTCATATACATATACAGATGTAGGGTAGCTGGTACCGCGTTTTTAAAGCCTTTAATCTTTATAATGCTTTCAATAAAGTGACAGTATATGTACATAAAAAATAAACACAATCATTCGTCTTGTATGGAATTTGCCTACATTTGCACTGCTCGTGAAAATGCATAATTATCGCACCTGTTGTACCTGCCCAAAGACCAAATATGACATATTTGTTGGCACCGAATAACCTTTAGACATAAAAATTTGGAGCCTCCAATGTTACGTTACTTACCTGTAGAGTAAAGGAAAGGTACTTAAACACAGAGCCGCAGTTAATTTTCTTCGTTTTCCAGTGACACGTGCGATGTTGAGTTCTAAGCGAATTATAACGTTCAGAGCTTTTTCGCGATTATTGAAATATGTGCTTAGTGAAATCGTGTACTTATATCAAACTTAGCGTAGCTGTTCTGACGAAAGCTTTGTCACTAGTTGCTGCTTCCTAAAAATATTTAAGCATATAAAGCCAATAGGCCACAAAGTAAAACGACATAATAGTGCGCTTTTCTAAGTTCACCTACGTAGCAAAAGCCTTCATTATCGAAAAATTCCCTTCCCTTTTGGGATCACAGGAATCTACAGGCAGGAATCCTTTTGCCGCGATTAAATTTACCTAGCCCAACCAACACAGTAACAAACTGCCTCTCTACTCTCTAGTAAATGCGCAAGAGGGCGAAACACTCCACCGTCTTCTTCCACGTTATCGCTGTGAAAACGTAAACACGGCACATTCGCCTCTTAGGACGATGACTCATCCATGCTGTGTACAGTCGACGAACAGCTGCTTTTGCCCGCCAGCCAGGTGAAATACGCACCCTATGCATGTGTGGTGTAAACGGAATCTCCTTGCGGGATTCATTTCCTTACACTCTAGTTCGGTTTTTTTTATGGGTTTTCCTGTTCCTTTGGATTCGGTGCGAATCCCAGAACAGAAACAAAAATTCTCACGCTTTTATACACCACTGGAACCAACAAAAGAGCGGACGACTCTGCCGCATACACGTGGAGCTTTTTTGCTGGTTTTCGTGAGCACTTAAATTCTTATCACTGCCTTTTCGCAATTGATTTCCCATTAATCTTATCATTTCACGTCAGTTTACTCCCAATGGAAATTGCACCGTCAATCAGAGCTGCAACGTGTTTATGACGTCAAGTGAAGTCGGTTGGGGGAAAATTAAACTTTGATTCGTCGGTTGTCAACGAGATGCTTATCTTGCTGAAGATGATGCGCATTTATGGGGTTCATTTGGACAGAAGTCAAAGATATCTACATTTGCGACATAATTTAAAGTTGCACTTGAACTGCCAAGGTATGTTGTATCCTTTGATGATTCACTCGATGTAACTACATAGGGTATAATAAGATTAAGATTCTGCGGCGGACCGTGGCCCTGCTCAAAAGTGAAGGGGCGGAAAGGGAGAGGGGGTAAGTAATATCTAACGACGGTTTCGGTGTGGTGTCTTGGAGACAGGGAGGGGGGTTTAGCCGGTAGACCCGGATCGTTGGGGAGCCCGGCACACGGAGAGCTAGTCCCTCTAGGAGCGTAATGCATTCCTCCGTCCGCCAAAAAAAAGATTAAGCAAACCTCTGTAACGCATAAAAATATTTATGGTACAAAAGAAAAAGAACTGCGTGGCCAATAATGGGACAAAAAAAGAAATCATTTTATAGCTCTGCTTGTCCGTCTGTCAGTTTGTCCACGCAATAATTCCAGAACGCTTTGAGCCAGAGACTTGAAGTTTGCTACACAGGTATCTTATTAAAACTGAAAGGCCAAGTTTGAAAATGAGCTAAATCGGACAACTAGTTCATAGGGTTGCCACATGAAACTATCGATATTTTTTTCTGAAGTAGAAATGCTTTGGTATAAATGGATTAATTAAGCATGAAGAAACTTTATTAAAATTAAAATATATTCATATTCATATATTTTGCATACAGTGTACAAATCTTATTCCGGAACAAACAGTTGTGGTTAAAAATGAAGCAAGAAAGAACAGTGCAAGAGAAGAAAGAGAAGAGAAGAAAGAGAAGAGAGAAAAAAGTAATAAAGTAAAATAAGGAATTCCAATTAATAACAAATTTAACTAATTAAATAATTTGTCAAATGTGCACCACTTATAAAGTATAAAGTTGGCTTTTAAGTAGTTTGCAGAAGAGTCTGTCGGAGCCTGCCTATTGTATTCAGCCTGACAAGCAATTCCACTTGCCACACGCTTGCCGTAGTATGGCGAACTGCGACGTATAACAAGAATCTTTTTGTACTTGTATTGGACTTTGCTTTGATATCACTCTGCTTAAGAATAGGAATTCATGATGATTGAAATATGTGTCTGGAGAAATACGAAATAGAGATGTACATATATTGGCTACTTCACGTAAGAAGTGAAGCTATCAGCGACCTTGCCAATTTTTTCGAAAGTTAACTGAAAGAGCAGCTGAACTTATCCACAGTTTCTTCAATCCACCATATATTTTATCCATCATTAAAGTAATATAATCACAACAAGTAAATTTTGAGTTTAAATTGATGCCCACATTTTTGGCTGAATGGACAGACTCCAAACAGGGGATGAGGAAGAAATATCGATTCTGGTTTTCGACATAGATCACTATCAATTCAATATATACTAAGATAGATCTGAACATTGTCGCCATAAAGGTGTACGGAAGAGTCATGAATTCAGCAATAAACTGAACAATAAAGGATTCAACATTGATATGTGAGCTTTGGAATAGATTCCACATTATTTGACTTAATTCTTTGGTTGCGATTTCATAAGAAACTGGTTACTAATTTGATGATAGATGAATAAAAGTTAAAGATATTGCTCAGTTTATAAAGTAATTTGAAGTGATTGAAGGAGTCAAAACTTTATTGAAATCGAGTAAGGCTAAGCTCATAATGTTGTCATTATCAGTAGGCTCAGGCATATAAGCCGTAAATTTGAGCAGTGCAGGCCTGCAGCTATGTTCCCGCTGGAATCCAAATTGCCGCACAGAAATTAAGCTATAATCAGCATATATCAGTTTTTCCAAGACCTTATTGTTCGGCAGATTAATAGGTTGGAAGTCACTGGGCAGAGTGGCTACCTTCTTTTAGGAATCGGGAGTATAAACTGGATATGATGAGCTCATAATACATAATAAGTTGTAAATATGCAATAATGGGTGAGTGATATATGGAGCAATAGTTTAATAAATTTAGGGAGAAGACCATCGGGTCCAGCAGTATTTGATTTGATCGAGAATACAACCCTTAGGTTATCCAAATCATTAACACACTGGACAGAAAATCCTTTCGAAGATACTAGACATCATTAGCTAGGGATGCAATTTATTAAGAATATCAGTATCAAAATCGATCTTCGGTTTATTTTGGCCATACACACCTAAATTACGTATACAGGGTGTTTTCTAGTGGACGATCAAAAATGAATGGGATCTCACATAGGCAAACAATTGTATGGGAGGGGAGGGAGGGGGGGGAGGCAATATCAACCGTTTGGGGTTACAGGATGACTCATAAACTTAATATTTTCATGGTATTCATATTATTCTTTTATCTTTATCTTTTGATCTACCCAATGCAGCGACATATACAATCTACGCCAAAAAACCACTATCCCAATGTCCTTAGCTACCACCTATCTACCTCCTGCCACTTAGATACAGTCACTTGCGAAAGTTAGAAATTTTCTATTTTTTCACATTATTCCCTGATTTTCTCCGAAATTCATGTAATTAACACCCTTTTTTTATTTTTATTAAATTGACCATCTTGTTACCTTTCCGAAAAGGTACAACATGTCTAGGTAGAGAAACGATATGCAAATTTATTTGTAGGAAAGCATTTGCGGAATATTATAAAAATAAGAATTTTAAGGAAATTCAACTCCTACTACCCCAAAATACTTTTTATTAGCTTAGAAACCCACAACAGTTCAGCGTAATATTTTATAAAAATTGCTCGAAAATTAAAAAAAACTTAACAAACGTCTTCAGTGAGTTGCTTTATGAGTCTTGCAATTTTTATACTCTAGATGTTGTGTAATATATATAATATTTATGATGCAATAAAATAAACTATATTATCATTAATATTTTGACTGATTCTATCATGACTTTATTTTGAAACATTATTTATGATTTATTTAAAGCCAAAGACGTATACTTAATGTTTCCCAAAATTTTTATTATACAAATAGCAAAATGTTCTTATACGCGTATTTCGGTTTCTACAACCATCCTCAGAGAATCTCAAATGAAGACTAACAAGAACACACATCTGTACAAAATTACAAAATCGACAATTTTCATTCACACATGAAAGCGGATGTGATTGTATATGTATAGAACTATTTCAAATTATCGATAATAAAATCCGAAAATGGAGTTTTAAATTCAATTTGGTCATTCAACAATGACTTGCTCAATTTCTGAGCTTGCTTGATTCTATATGCTTCTAATACGTTCAGTCTTTTTCCTTTCTTCTCCACATTCAAAATTTTTACGTTGTTAATATCGTTGTTAATTTCTAAGAGTCTGTTGATTATAAAAAGCTACCTTAAAATCTTTATTAATTTGATTTATCTTGTATGCTATTTTATAACTCAATTTACTTATGTAATTTAATTTTATCCATCTCTAATGAGGGTAAATACTATGCATCACCCTTCTCTTTTGCTTGTTTTTCAATAATCTATTAATTAAGTCAGAACTTATATATAACTGTACATCTGTTCGTGCTAATCTACACCTGGTGAAGCCTACATCAGATTTTGGTAAGCAAACAAAAAGGGGTTGTGTGTATATAATTTTGGTGTTGTTTGGTACTATTTTGTGCTACAGAAGATTCTCAACTGATGGGTGGCTCAGAAAAGAAATGTTAAAGTCTCGAAAAAGAATCAGTTCATCACAAGGCCACAACGGATTAGAGAGTTCAACAATAGTGTGGATTGTGGAAGCAAGTAGATAATACTCACCAGCTTCAGCTCATTTGAAATTGGAAGTTCTACTATAGAGCAAGAAACGGTGAACAGCGTACAAAAAATATATTACGAAAATATGGCGATCAAAATTTTTCAGGAGCATATTTATAAGATTGTGAACAATGTATTGGATATTATTAGATACACCTAAATGGGTTTAAAATTCAAGGCCACGAGTTGTAACATTGTATTTTGTCGTAAACGAAATTAGAGTTGTTATCACCTTATGGATTTTCCAACTCTGATTTTCGTTTATTTAGGAGTACATTTTTATCACAAGAACGTAATCCACTTTAATTGCATTGTTCGCGCAGTGTACAACAAGGCCGCCTTGGATGAGAAGTGTGAATAAAGTTTGTTAGATTAAAACGTCAACTTGATTGTTTGATTGTGGTACTGATAAGTTACCAGCCAGAGGTATGCATCAATAGAAGGTGATAAGAATTATTTATACGAACAGATATCATTCGAATAAAATGGCGTTCATATTTGCCCTTCTTTTTAAGGCGCCTTTATCTTGATCTAATAATATATTTCAATGATAAGTGCATTAGCACCAAGTTAACGTTTAAATTAGGATTGTTTTTAACATTGAAGCGTTTCTTTAATTTTAACCACATCCCCCAATATATACACACTCTTGGCAGTGAATAAGAAATGACGAATAAAGTCAACTTGTAGATTTCGTTTTATCACCCCTATGCTTGGCAATATGATGATATGAGCGCTTAAACATGATATTCTGTCCCGAATATCAATAATAGTCTTGTACTACAACTAAAAACTTATCAAATTTTGTGCGGTTCATTTAGAAAACTTTTCACAACTGAAAAGTAATGTTATCGATTTAATGTTGCGTAGCCTGTAGCTGAAATTTATAATGTTATCAGCATTTAGGTCACTCGATAATATAATTTTTTCATTTTTTTTTCTTAAGCGGCAATGAGTCACGGCATCGAAGAACAATTATCTCAATCTCAGACCGCGTTGTGGTGGCTTTTAGTATCGGTCGATTGCGGACATATTCTAATTAATTCGAATAAAAGCGTGGCTTCTGATTTCAGAAAGAAATGCTTACTAGTGATAAGAATTTTTTTTTTGGTTCTATACAGATTCTCTTGTGTTTTTATATTTTCCCCAGAAATATTTTTAAGTGTTCCTGAACCATGACCTTAAATCTTGTTAAACTACTGGCTCTAGTCGAAAGAGGATCTAAGCGAGAAATACGAAATAATAATTTGTAATTTCAAAAGAATGATTGTTCTGGTGGTGGTAATATCAAGTACTATAGAATATCTATTGTCCCAAATTTGCTTTCTTTCACCAAAAACTAAAAGACGGGGGATAGAGATTGGTGTAGAATAGAAAATGTACATAGCATGCAGAATATGAGAAGATTAAGAAAGGTACGTTGTACATTTCTTTTGAGATAGCAAATTGGAAATTACTTCGAAACTAGTTTGGGAATGTGGCTCTATGAGTGGGGTGTGGAATGCAATCATAGCACGTCCTATTTATTGTGATAAGCTATTAAAACGATATGTCATATCAACCACAGATCTTCTTTTAGGAAGAGCTTCCATTCGTCATAAAACACAACTAAAAGAATTACAATGCAGGAATCGTAATCGAAATGAAATAATTTTTCGACATTCGATCTTTAGCTGGTTATTTTTTTTATGAAGAAAAGTTTTCCCTCCATTGATAAAATCTCTCTTGGATTTTATGAAGATAACGATCCAATGCATGGTAGGTATGTAGAATGTGGAAATTATTGAAAGAAATTTATTTCACAACCAAGTAGTTTTGTATTCCAAAAGAGAAATTACATATTCTATTTATTCTCACATATTCGCAGCTAACCTTCAAATCTGCTGTGTTACTATCTGCAACCTGTCGACGCATCCTTTAGCTTTAATTTGTCATTTCGTAGATATTCCGTTGACCTGTAGTAAACCCTGTCCGCCATACTTAAGCGTTAACGTTAAATTCGTAATCATCAGTCCCAAAAACATATATATCCATCATTTTGCCAACATTTCATTGACATTTAGAAAATCTTGTCCGCCATATTGAATCCGCCATTTTGAATTTAAGAAATCTGACTCTGAATTCGCAATCAGCGACTTCGAAAACCTATATATGCATATTTTCATGATGATCGCAAAAACTTTTGAAAAAAATTTACATTTCCGGCTTTAATATATAAAACTTCCATGTGGCAACCCTCTGAAGGAGTTGGCCGATTTGGTTAATTTTCTGCCATTTACGAACTGATATTATACATTTGGAATGAGATTAGAAGGAATCTGCCGCAATTTCCAGTGCAGAGACTACCGGGAAATATGAGTTTTGTACACCATTGTCGCAGTACTAAAATTTTCGAAATCGAAATTTGCCTGTAATTTCATGTCAACTCATGTGGTATACATAATAATTTAATTAATTTTAGACAATCCTTCTGACAATAATATAGACCGAACAAGCAAAACTCTTTCCATATTTTACATAGAAGCAGTAGAACCTCTGGTAAAGTCCTCTTCAGCAGTACATGATTCTTCTTCCTTTATTTTTCCTCCTTCGTAATGTTCATTAATATTAGCATATTTATGTAAAATTCTCTCTATCCATTTTTCTTCTTGTGTCGTGAGTGTACTAGAAAGAAAAAGAAGAGGAATGAACTGAAGTTCTTTTTGGGGCAAATTTCAAAAAAAGGTAACAAGTTAAAAAATTTAATATTTAGTATTATTGATTCATAGAAAATGTGGGACACAACAAGGACAAAACAAGAGTCAGCAGTAGTAGATCGATAGAGATACCTGTGCTCTTTAATGAAAACCATATTATGGTTGAGTGAATCACTCGGGCAATAGTACACTACTCAGTTCGCAAGTCAAGGAGAACAGAAGGCGACATCAAAGAGTTGAGCACAATACGTGCCGATTTACATTTTATCTAACAATGTACAGCAGCGTTCAGTGCGTAAAGGCTTCTAACACTGAATCTTCAATAACCCATCTGCAGAGGTAGCTACATGAAAATCTTCGATGAATTTCAAGAGATTTTTGCGGCCACCACTCTGATATATTTAATACCGAAAGAATTAATTTATATTCACCCTATTACATTTTAAAGGGGCGCATTTAGATGGTATGATCCCAACTACAGTGCTGTTGAAGCGCTGGGTTCCGTACCTACCAACTTCCAAGCCGAAATTTACGCAATAGAGTTCTGTGGCCGTCCAATCCCTTGCAAGGTTATGAAAGGAGCCCACATTTATTTTATGTCATACAGTCAAGCGGCGCTTAAGGCTTTATGCTCTTATACGTGCGAGTGTAGACTTGTCTGGAACTATCTTAACGTCATAATGCAATAAAATCCTTTTAAACTTATATCCAATAATTCATGATTAATTAATGTGTAATTACATTTAATATAATTCCTGTTTGCGTTGAATTCTGGCTATAATACCGGATAGCAGTTTAATCGAATACCCGTGTGTATTTTTTGGGGTACACGTGCGCCGGGTAATACTCGTGAGTGACGGATAGTTCCGTGTACTCGAGTACCCAATTACTCGGGCACCATTATTTCTTGTTGTAGGAATTACAATGTTCAAAATGATGTGACGGGTTCCATTATTAGAATTTAATAATGATCTTCGAATACATTTTTTAAGGTATTGCCGAAGCTCAGGGGACAACAATATGACGCACACAGCACAGATTAGGCGGACGGAAATTTTAGGAACGGTAGATTGGAAATTATTTTTAACCTAACAAATGTTGCGAGTATGTCACAATTTTTGGGATGAAATTTTTATTGTGCAATCCCCGTTGCTTCCGAAATACAATTTTTGTCAGTAGAATTGCCTCAACCACTATGGTACCCAGACAAATTCACCACTCCCTTCGCAGAAGCCGAACTTACGTTCACAGATAAGAAAGTCGACACTTGGCTGCTTTCCAGGGTTTGGTGACGTTAATCCCGTTCTCTATGAAACCCTCATTGTACTAATAACGTTTCGAGGGGCTTGCCATGCCTTTTGGCAGTATTACCTTTTGAAGAAGAAGCAGCTTTGGACACTGTCGTTGGCCCCTATGTTACCCTCTTATTAGTATTCTATCACATAACATATACATTCCACGTAAAATCCTTTTGAAGGGTTTTCAGCGACAAACAAGTATTTTGACTTTACAGCCCTGGTCCTAAATAAGTCGGTATAGAGCATAGATTTTTTCAATTTCCAGGAGGACTTACTGTGGTCTGACTCTCTGCTCTGAATATTTATAACATAAAAAAAATATATTTTGCAATAAACATCTGTTAGGTTCCAGGTTGAAGGGTTCTAAAGACTTTTGACAAACTAAAGTACTTCTAAAGGCCAATTTACATTACTGCAACATTGTAAGCAAACAGTGCGAGTGGGATAGATAAAGCTAACATGATAAAATACGAAAAAAGACAAAACATATGCCAACAAAATTTTACGAGCTAAAATGTCAGCTTCCCCGCTGGAATTGAATTTTTCTTTCCCCTTCATTCTTTGTCCTTTTTTTACACATATCATCAATCAATAAAACCATCTCGTTCAGGTTTTCAGTAAAAAACATGTTGCTGCTATGTAAATTGGCCTTAAGGCATGGTGTTTCGCTTATAACTGTTTTGTGTAACTACGTAAATGTAGTTTGAATAGTATCATATTGGAAAAGTAATTGTCACTGCAACGTACTCATCATGTCATCAATGTTTTTAATACACATAAAATCAGAGCTCAAATATACTCATACTTAACTAATACGGCTCA
>QYTT01085106.1:4791-19507 GCA_006980735.1 Dasypogon diadema | reverse complement strand
TGTGTACTTTCCTACTGAATAAATTTGAATTTGAAATATGAGTTATTATCATTCAGTGTATCACTGGTGAAGACAAAATTTTTTTCGAACTAGCTCCAAAATGGCGAAGACCGTGTCAAGGCGATTGCGTTAGTAGTTTGGGACACAAAAGGAATCATCCTCACTGATTATCTTGAAAAGGGAATTACCAATATTATGCAGCACTATTGGAGAGTTTAAAGGCAGTGATCATGAAAAAAAACCGTCCTAGAGTGGACGAGAAAAATGTGTTGTTCAACCATGAAAACGTGCCGGTGTATTTAAGTCATGTTGCTCAGTAAAACGTAAACAAACTAAGGTTCAAAATTCTTTCGCATCCATGATTTAGCTCCTTCGGATTACCATCTGTTTCCGACACTCAAAAATTTCTGGGTGGAGAAAGAGTTAAATGAAAGAGTGATGGAGACAGTAAACGACTATTTTGTAGGCTTCGAAGAAACTCACGTGTTGGAAGAAATCATTAACCTGGAGATACGCTGGAAAAAGTATGTTGTGATTCGAGGGGATTATGTTGCAAATCTTTGTGAAACTGAAATTGTTGTTGCGGTTCTCAGACCTCCGGAATACTAGAGCAAAAAAAATTTCTATAGTTTTCACTTGTCCGTCTGTCATACGCAGTGGCGTAGTATAATTAGTTGACGCTCGTATGCGAGCTAATTCAGTGCCTTTAAAGGTATTTATTGCTAAAACAGGGAGACCGTTTATAATTTTTATTTTTGAGAATCTTTTTTTAGGTTTTATTATATGCTTTTTAACAAAATATTAGTTGTCAACATTATTCGACAACTTGTAGAATTCCTTTTGGTTGCTTTTCACCCAGAAGTTTTCAATAAAATTGTTCTAGTCTTGTTTGCAAATGTTATGTTATTGAAGCAGATCTTACTTTTTACATTAATTTCTATTAATAATGATTATAAAAGAATATATATTTTTCTTTTTGAAAACTTCAAGAAAACTTAAAACAACTTGTTTTTTTGTTTCACATTTTTATTCCTTGAGCTTATCTAAGCCAACGCATTTTGCCTGCTTATGGCATCATCAGAGCTAAACTTTTTTAGTCGTATATGGCAGATTTCTAACTGATCTTGTTGAATTTATATATGCATAATGCCATACAATTCTCTACGATTTTGTAAAACAGTTTTTCGAATTTCTCATTTTTTCAAAAATTACACCGAATTAAACAAGAAAATTGCCTAATTTTCATTCATTTTTGGAATAACAACTTTCATAATGCAGAACTTTTTAATGTAACAACATACCAGAAAACTGCTTTTCAAAATTAAAGAGGAAGGCTTGAAGATAATTATAAGTACTCTTATAGGTAGTTCCATGAAAAATCCTCCAAAATTCGGGAAAAGTGTGAATCAATTCTCATCCATTTTGTTGAAAGTTTGTATATTAGTGGAATGTTATGAGGAAAGAAATAGTGTTAGAATAATGACATAATCCTTTATCTTTTAATATTTCAATAAGCACGGTTTTGATTTTTTCTTTTTTAGATATATTTCATTTATCATACTCCCCTCCGAACATAATCAAAATTTTAAGATGAAGCTCGACAAAGGCACAGTGGAAGCAAAGAAGAAACAAAAGACGTGTCCGTTTATTATTGTTTAAAACATGTTTTTTTCGTTTGAAACAATTTGTTTTTGATAAAATACGACTTGTTTTAAATATATATAAGACGGTTTTATTTAGTATTTTTACACCTATAGCTATAGTAGGCTAAGTCGAAACTTTTCCAAGTCTTCGTCTTTGTCTCATAATAACAATTACTGACGAGCTTGGCTAATTTGTAAAACATTTCATCAAATCACTCTTTGAGTTGACTTCATGCAAATGAAAATGAAGACTTGAATTGAAATCGGTTCTAAGGGCCGTATGCCCCAACCTGTCTTAACTTGTGACTGTCATAAAAATAGTCAAATTTATGTACAAATTGTAAAAGCTCAAAAATCAAAGAGTACTACATCGGTATAAAATAAAAATGAATTCTGCTGGATTTATGACCGTCACAAATTAAGACAGCTTGGTATATACCACCACGGTATAGAGAATACAAGGTATGCTTGGCCCGAATACTACTTCCACCATTTTCTTATCTCGTGACATCATTTCGGCAAAAACTTGCTGCGCACTTTGAAGAATTATGGGTGGCTTCTTTGCATAGCGAAAAGAGTATTTTTTTGTGTGAGAATTAGTTGTTTTTTTTTAGAAATCCTTGACGGATCCAGTGAGATTTTACGTGTTTCCTAAAGACAGGAAAGTGCAAAAGCTGTGGATAAACGCTTGCTACGAAAATGTTAATATTGTGGAAAAATGTGGGAACAATTTCCATACGACATTTGCCGAGCTGACGTCACGGCCAAGTGTCATTTTGCCCCTCGGGCATACCTTGTATTCTCTATACCGTGCATACCACGCTACAGATAACACAAGGTATGGTAAAGAGATAAATGACATTTGGTCGCCGACGTCACCACGGTAAAGTTGTATGGAGATTTTAAGTAATTTAGGAATTAAATGAGTAGTTAAACATATTTTTCATATATTTCTTTGCAGTAATGTTCCCCAGTCCCCTGAACATACCCCTGCATGACTAATTTTAGCATTTTTCAGCATTACAGCCAAAAATTTCTTAAAATATAGAAAACAAAAACTTTGCCGCAATGACGTCACGTAAACAAAAATGGCGGACTAGTACTTGGGCTTACCATACCTTGTATTCTCTATACCGTTGGTGCATACGATCCTAAGAAATTCATCGATTTTTATTTGCTTCTGTTTTCACTACCACTCTCTGTGTTCTTTTATCTCAAAGACCTAGAGCTATAGTAACAAAGCAGGAGGCCTCAACGATATTTATCAGATCTTTTGTAAGTGCCTTCCAGCAACACTTTCCCACGGTCCCCAAGGCACAACACACTCAAGATTAGCTTAACGAAAATGTGTTTTAATTTTACTTTTTCCAAACGCTTAACTATCAGCTCCCCAAGTTGAATCCTTGTGATCAATATGTGTACCGCGTACTTAAAAGAAACATCAATAAGCATCATCGCCAGCGTCATAATCGATATGAAAGAAACATCAACAAACACCTTTGTAATACTCTTTACTTTGTCAGGCATGCTATCACCATCGTCATGGTCCATATGAATAACGACCGGGCCGCCAAGAAGTGATTTAATTGATCCGTCAAATCATAGCCATAGATAAGAGAATTATCTGGTTCTTGCCAAATCCTACATCTGGACCTATTGAATAAACATGGATTCCAAACAACAATAATTGTTGTAACAAAGGATGAGATGAATCATAAACCACCTACTCTGAGATTGATATAATCCCCATTTCTGAAACTGCTACGTCAAAATCAATGGCGTCCCATAAATAAGTCCTAACCCACAAAAGCAAAACTTTAAACAAGGAAGGAAAAATTATTTCCCTCTTGTTTATATTTGTTGTTTTTGTTCTGACGAATTTCTTTTTTCAAATGTGTTTTTTCGTAGAACGGATAGTTAAGGCATCAATACATAATAAATAGAAGTTTTTATTGTCGTCCCATAAGAATCAATATAAATATGTGTGATGTGGGTTAGGATCTATTTACACCACTACGCCATCGATCAAGGACATCTACATTTAAAGTACGCATTTCAGCTTTTTTGTTTTTACAGGTTTTCTGGGAACACAGGCAAATGTATTTTATTGTTTTTTTTGTTTTTATTTTAGACGTATGAAAGAGCTAAGATGAAGAAAGCACTTATTGGAAATAAAATTTTTTTTATATTCATAAGGTTTCGGTGAAAAGTAAGAAATAGAGCTTTTTGGAGGTGATATTCCTAAGCAAAATTACTGACATATAAAAGATTCATGAATGTCTAAATCCTGGTTATAAGACTGACAGAAAGGGAGTATAAGCATATATGCGTATGGAAGTAAAAATAAATTTTCTAAACACGTATTGAGGACATTTTTCTAACTTTTTCATAAACATGAAAGAGAAGGGGTGGAGACAGAATTATAAAAGCCCAAGAAATCATTTTACACTTTTTAAATTTCCACTCACTTCATAAATAATGAATCCTTAAAATAACCAATTTCCTAGATATTTCCCAAATGTTTGTATATCATAAGCGATATGATTTGGAGCGATAAAATAATATTTGGGTTTCTGAGCCTAAAAAACGCGGTAGTCTGTCACACAAAAACAAAAAGGTAGGTTGAAGGAACGTTTTCTTTAATGAACCGTCAAACTCGTGAAGGCAATTTGGGGAATTATCCCTACAAAGGGAAAAATGATAAATCGGAATTATGTGGATTTTTTTTTTCAAACTTTAATGAATCAAAAAAAAAAAGTTTAATTTGAAAGTTTTCTGTTGCCAGGTTCAATCACATTAACGATTTTCCATCCTCTCTTGACCAAGAAGGTTTAAGCGGGAGACTTTCATTTATATTGTCATGATGAGGGGCGAAGCCATTTTATTTCAGGGATAATAGGATAATGGGTTAGTTTTGCTTATGCAGAGGTTTATCAAGAATTTCACCTGTTATTACCAACTGAAAAGAGACATATAGTTTATAATTATAGTTAGTTTTCAGGAGTTTGAGGAAATAGGAAATTTGACACGGTGATGAATGTAAGCATTAAAAGGTTCTGAAACGTGAAACAACGTTAATGCAATGAAAGATTTAACAAAGATATAATAAAATGAAAGTAATGAAGGAGTGATATATAGCGGGCGGAGGGTCCTGGGGAGGAGGCCGGAGTGCTTGCTGCTCCCTTCCCCGAAAAACCGAAGTTAAATAAGTAAAAAATTTGTTAATTATTTAGCTTCTGTTTTTCTGGGGAGCCAGAAAACACCCAGGCTCCTCCGTTAGTTACGCACATGATCTCAGAGTTTCTATTGCTTGGGTTAATGAAAGTAGATTATTTCATGTAGTCAGTTGCACCACCTGACCTTTGACAATTTGCCTAATTGCCCTTAACACCTGGTCCCAATTAATTTCTCCAGAATGTTGAAAATTCATTCCCCAGTGGTGTTTCAGTATATCTCCGTTTTGTTCCGTCTAGTAAACGATCCTTTTTACTTGAACTCTCTTTACTTGAGACTATAGATCTGTTGAGACTTAAAACTTGGCTGCAAATTATTTCTCTACTTTAGTTTTCATAAGATAAGAACGAACACACACTATTGCAATGTCGTTTTTCCAACTTATTTGCTAGTTAAAAGAAGAAGAAGAAATATTACAGAACCCAAATTTCACGGGCATTATATTTTCAATCGTTGTTGTAAAGTAATACTTAATATTTTATAACACAAAAAGTGTATTTACCACTCAGCAATCCATTTCCTAAGAAAGTTCTTATGCTATGTTCCAATCATGGAAACTAAGTGCACAGCATTCAAATTATGCTGATATTTATTTATTTGAAACAAGAGTGCTGGATATGTATTTCAAAAATTATTTTTACCATCTTTTGACTTCCGTATCGGAATTGTTTAGAATCGCTTGGTGCTACTTACTCCAAACCCTTCCTTTTCATACAAAATTAAATGCTTTACAAAAGCCCTCAACTAAACAACGAGCTGTAAATGCTGCAAGTGCACAGGTAATGTTCGCAATGAATACAATAATGACTGAGAATATTTAATTCATAAAAGTCCCCGCAAAATAATATCTACTTATGAGACAAAACGCTTGCAAAATGTTTTTCCGTATTTTCTATCTCCTTTTCAGTGAAATGAATACATCTGAAAGATTTTACAACTTTTCCCCCTGAAGCAGCTGTCACAAGAACCTCAAGTCGCCTTTATTTTCCAAGCTGTCCAAGAAAGGGAGTTCAAATGTGTTGAAAGGATAAGGAGACAGTTAAAGAGTTTAACATCAGTACAAAAGCTCGGGACAGCTGCAAACAACTCACAAAGGAGAGAATTTTCATTTGACGACTTAAGTCTAGACCTTCCATTAACAGGTTCCGTGAAAAGCATGTTAGAAAAGTAAATTATTATTGATTACTCACCGCTTCAATTTCCTTATCAAAACGAACTGGTCGTAATCGGCACAGCAGGATGATGAGATAAATAAAGTTAACACCTAAAAATAGACCGGACCACAGTACAACATCGGGTGTACACTCGATGAGCCATCCCCACATAGCCATTAAAACACAGCCAATTACCATAATTGAACGAAGCCACAGCATCCCATATGGACCGTGAGGTGCCATAAAGGCTAAGAAGAAGAATGCGTTACCTAGTTGAAAATAGAGATGATGCGGCCTCTGCCATATTAGGCACTGTTCAATGGACCAGTCACCAGGCCCAGCTGATTTGAATGTGGCATTATTGTCCCAGGGCAACGTACCACCACTATTACTTCCAATGTGTAACGTTCCGCTTGATTGTCCCGAATCTCCACTTCCGGCCACATTATATCCTAAATTGACACCGACATTAGAGCCTGTCGATTCGACTAGCCCAAGTGCTAGAGCACTTATAAGCAGCATGTTGCTCGCTAGATATCTAACCGTGACTCGCTTTATTTCACTCACGTATAAAGGTTCTTCACTGGGATTTTGGATTTATTTGACGGATCCTTTAATCCGAACACTAGGAACACTTTGTTTTGATCGGACATAACTGAATACCTTCAATTTGGTTGTAGACGAAACTTCCGACTATTTTATATGATTCCAGATGTTTTCGCCAATATTGCACGACATTTATAACATTCTAAATTAAAAGTGCCATCCAGCGCAGGTTGAAACAAAACTCCTTCCTCGGTTCCTGAAACAAACGAACAAGAATCATTTAGTGGAATTATTTTAAATTCGAAAATAAGAAGATTGTTAAAATCAAGTAACCAAATAAAGAAACAAAATTAAATAATGCTCTAAAAAGGATTTAGGATGCATCTCAGTTTCTGCATCTCATGCTTTACGTGTGGCCAGAATAAAGATTTCTCTTATTTTTATTAACTAAATTGTAAGGAAGCGCTGGACCAGAGCCAAAAAACCCCCAAGAGGTGAAGCACACGGAATGAATTTTAAGTGAATTTTATTTGGATTTGTGCCGTTTTCACGGCTATAAACAGGTGAAATTGATATATAAATCAGGCAGGCTTTATTTCCTTGCCAAAACTGCTTAGGGATTATATGGATTGGGCTGTAATGGGAAAAATATTAAGTATGCATTGAGAATTACGATATCGCCATTTCTTAAAAGGGTTAAGTATGAGATTACATTTAAATTTTGAATGAATTTTCCTAATCGGGGAAGAAAAAATGATGTGGAAAATGCTGCATACATTTTTGAAGGAGAAACCTTGATCTCTCAATTAATCTTTCTGTAAAAGTTGACCAGAATTATTGTCATATGAGATAAACGTAATTACTGCAGGTATTGCAGATTCTGGTCTAAGAAAAACAGTACTCCAGTCCTCCTTTTTACATTCTCGAACCCACGTAACATTAAGAGAATAAATTTATTATAAAGTGTGAAATTTTGCCTTACATTCACAGGCAATTCCTTAACTATTCTACTACCCATGAAACCAGTCGCTTGAACACATTATTAAACAGTTTTCTGCTTAGATGATAAGAGGCCTTTTTATAAATTTTACCCATAAAATTTGCGTCCAAATTTTGTGGGAATAGTATAGCTATCTGAAAACTTCCCTCGAAACACAACTCTACTTGTGGACATTTAGACAGAGAGCTCTGGGCCATATTTGCCGAATGGACAAAATCAACAAGTCTGTCTTCAAGAGAATCCTGTCGAATCCTCCTGTAAATTCCATCACTGAACTAAACGAGTGTAGGAAATCAAGAGTACCCTACAAATCTATGAATTAATTTGAGAGTAAAATACAGAATTGAAGTGATTTCAATTGATCTGTAGTTTGAGGAATCTCTAGCTTATCTTAAGATCTGGTTAAATGTGAGGTGAAGTTTGTTCAGAACCTAAGCCAAAGAAAAAACGCAGCATTCGAGTACTAGGGATGAAAATTACTATGATTTTGGATTTATTTAGTGATTAAGAAAAGATATTAGGAAAATATTGCCAAGCTCAGGTGGCATGATGCACATATCACAGCCTAGGCAGAGGGAAATGTTAGGGAAGAGAAGATTGGGAATTTTAACCTGACAAATGTTGCAACTAAGCCTCGCGATTTTCGGCACGAAATTTTACCATACAATCTAAATAAATTACCGTGCCATTTGCAGGAAGTCAGCCCGAGACAACAGAGAAGAAATTCTGCTGCACTGAGAAGCAAGAAATAATTTTTTGAGAGTGGAAGTATACTTATAAATTTTTAGCATTTAAAAAAATACATTTTAGAAGTGTCTCAATATAAAGGCGGGCTCACCTTCCTTTTGTTTCTTCTAAATAAGGGTATAGAATTTTGTTAAAATCAGGAAATCAGCTCCAAAGATATTTTCCTATGTAAGCATATAGTAAAAATCAACATAAGTATTTGGATCTTTGTAATAAATACCCTCTAGCGAATTTTTAATTTTTACTAAAATTGCATTTGTGTGCAATTAGATAGATTTTGTCAGAAATCTATAATAACAGAACTGGGAAGAATGGCTTTTATACAGAATGTTCCTGTTAAAGTGAGCAACAGGACATCCAGTGATAGGTCTCCATGGGACAAATAAAATACGAACTTTGGAATATTTTATCCTGTTTTAGGGTTTCGTACATCCGAATGAAAAAATGAACCCTTATAGGATCACTCGGGTGTCTGTTTGTCCGTCTGTCACAGCCAATTTGCTCCGAATCTACTGGACCGATTAAGTTGAAATTTGTTACACATATGAATTTCTGTGACCCAAACACGAACGTGGTACGTAAATAAATGAATTTTGAATATGGGGGTCACTTTTGGGGGCCAAATTAAAAAAAAGGTTTTGCAAACTGTACCGTGTGACATATCAAATGAAATATTTTTTTTTATAATTTTAAAATAAAGAGTTTTAAGGTCATTCTAGAAAATAGTTGAAAATCCCCCGCCCCTCTTATTTCCGAAACTACTGAGCATAAACTTTTGAAAAAAAAAATACCGAAAGTAGTTCTTTACTTATAGATTACAGAAAAAACTATAAGAAGTTTATGGTCTTAAAATATCATGATAAATTTCTCAATATTGTGCGTAACAAATCAAAAAATGACATATCAGAATATCTTCTATCCTTGGTATTAGTCCATGTACTCAAGAATATACGACAAGACAAAATTCAACAATAGACAACATATTCAGCAATTTTCCTCTACAATCCATACATACTTTTTTTAGTTACCACAAACAAATTTGGGTCAGATTTTAAAAAAACGGTAGGTAATATATTCATCGTGCGGAACCCTCTCCATGCGAGATCAACTCGCACTTGTCCGGTTTTTCACCTAAATACGCAAATTCTTCAAAAAAGCTATAACTAACGTGAAACTGCTCTTACGTAATTTGGCATAAGGTCGGTCACACTCTACGAATTTTTGGACAAGCAGATTAAAATCATTTCGTACGTTTGGAAAAATTTCAAAGCAATTCGATAGTAAGAACTGCTTTCCAAGGGGCAATATAATCGCGACCGCTTATTTCCTCTTTCGAACTGATAATAAAAGTGGAATTTCCATCAGAGAAAGGTCATTAACACATGGTAAGAAGAAAATTTTCAAGATTCTATCTACAAACTGTTTTCCTGCCGGGCTTCTATGTTAGTTAAGTTGACTTGTTTATACTTAAATTTCCTCAAATAACAAATTATTTCACATCTCCAGGCATAAAAACATTTCTAATTTTCCATCCCATAAGCAATCCACTTTGTTTTGAAATTCCCTGCCTCTCAAACAATTAATTAATCCGACCTGGTAATATTTACATTCTCGCAAAAAGCAATAATTGATTAATGGAATCAAATAAATTTGTCTGACGCTCTATTAAACTCGTTGTTACGTGGATGGGTTACATAACATCAATCAGAACTTGTCTCCCTCAAGTAACACAACCAAAGAGGAAGTACAAAAACAGCAAAACACAAGATAAATTTGTTGATTTTCTTAGAAGTGCCTCAGCTAAGCTTTCTAACACCGCATCTATCATGGTCGTGCCTGGAATTTCTCAGGTGTTAGTAAGTTTACTGTAAAGAAAACACGGTACAAAGTGCTTTGCACGGACATTTTCTTATTAACGTCGTCCAATATGTTCTGAGTAATAATTTAGATGCTTGCTTGGAGCCTAACACATATTCATGTCGCTTAACCGAGCAAAAATTACTGCCTAAATAAGGGTTGACACCGTAGGAAGCAACAAACAAAACAAAATAATTTAATAGCACAGCATGAACATACAAAATTTTGGAACGCTTCCAACGATTACTGTGTAACTTTTGGCTTTTTATTGATCCTGTCTATACGAGTAGTAATTATGTTCTCGTTGTCGTGTTTAAAATTGTAAAACTGTATTTAAGTTTAACATATTTGTACAATGCTGCCTTCACTCGGTTGAACTCATTCTGACCTGGAATAATTTATCGTGAACTTCACCCTACATAACACAAAAGATAAAATTCGATTCTATTTGAATTTGAAAGTCAATGTGTGTCGTCTAAAGGCAGCTATGAATGTGCATATATTCAATAAATGAACATTAATCTGACCAACACAACAAACCCCTTAAGAGCTATGAACCAGTCATTGACAAACAAGTGAATAATAGCATACTTGCCGCAACTGCATCACGCAGCACGTTGTTCATGCATGTGCTGAATAGAATTGGGTCAGGGACGGATCCCTGAGGTTCTCCAGGCATATGAAATTAACATGTTTGTTAACAGCTTTATGAATACCTGATGTAAGCTCTTATTGCACAGTTTTACAGATAAAATATTGTTGCTTTCGAAACACACCATCACCTTTTCCAATATATACTGAGGTAAGGTAATTTCACTTTACTTTATTTATTTCATATCAGTACAAGACTACTTACAAAAAGGGCTCAAAAGTAATGACTCCAGTATAACAAATTGGTAATAGAATCAAATGAACAATTAAATAACAATAAAAGATAATCTATTGAATAAAAGAAAAGAAAACTTAGAAATGAGAAGCAATAAGAAAAAAAAAAGAAAATAAAAAAGTACTAATAACGAAATTTAGAAAATGGGACGAAAAGAAGAATATGTAAACAATTTATGTTATGAGATTTTACATTATAAAATTAGCAGAAAAAGAAAAAATTGAAACTAGCCTACGATTTATCTGGTATCAACTCAATTTAATAACATTTAAAAATAAGCTAAAGGAGCATACACTCGGTGATATATTTTTAGATTTTAATAACTATACTATGAATGGCGAATAGACCACATTTTCATCTTTCCATTATCTAATCATTACAATTGTGTAATTAAAAATGTCCCCTATCGGCAATGGGATTGATGCGGTTATTTAATTACTTTCAATTAATGAACTTTGTGCCGGGTGTGCTTTTACCTATAGACCAAAGTCTACATATTCCCTTAATTGTCATGTTACAAAACCCAAAGGCAGTCTTTGGTTAACCCCATTGTTCACTAAGCAAACAAGTCTTTGTGGTGATAGTCGCCTTTAAGCTCACCTCAATACGGGCAATGCCATTTCTTAATTTACTTTGTGTTCGGATAGAATCATTCGTATCATTGTCACGACATTCAGAATGAAAGATTTCCCTCTGAGAAGTAATTCCATTTTCCAAATATGTGTCCTCCAACAGAAGCTCTTACCTGTTACCTGTGTGCTGCAGAGATTTGTAATTTAGATACCATTTTATTAAACGGAAAGTGCGCTGATTTATAAAGAAAATCGTTTTTTATTTTTCGAAATTAGGAGAAATTTATCACAGTAGCAGAATTTAACGTGTTTTTCTAAAATGTGGTATTTTCATATAAGTATTAATATAAAAGCGCAAAAAAACAGTTGGAACACCATCACCAAATGTAATGCTGCCAAAATAGCAAGTTACAAAATTCGTAACTGTAAGTTTTTTTTTAATTTGTGTAAACAAGATATTTTAACAATTTTTGTTTTTTTAATAATTCAACTAATTCTGCATTTCTTGATTTGTTACTTGTTTCGGATAATGGCAGACGTGGCTTATTACCAACTCTGTCCACTTAGTACGATATTTTCCTTCTGGCATATGGAAATAAATTCATCCTATTCGAATTTCTCCTACTAAAACTATAACAATATTGACTTATCTACCCTGGCTTATAAGTGCTCAGTTCTTCCCTAGTTAATTTGCTTATAAGTTTAATGCTGTAATTTGTACCCGACAGAACTAGACGTGCTAATAGAATCCCCTGCCCTTGGTTGTCTGTTAGAATGTTTATAAGCTTAAAATATCTTATTTCCCAGCGAGTATCTGGCTAGACGACGATACTATTCCTCCAAATTTAATCCTAATCTTGATTCGAAATCGCTAAACATACGGCAGGATGGAGTTTATGGTAAGGATCGAAAGCTATAAAATTTTTACCCTGATCAACTTAATCTTTATTTCACTACTGTGAATCAATCTCCAGCAATAATATTACCCCATTCTCATTTCGATCATGTGAAACCATCATTTTAAAAATATCTTCCGATATGAGGCTTCCTATTGGCCAGTATGGACTGATTACCCTAGGTATTTTAGATTTTTTGAAGACTTTCGACTGTGTCGATCATGGCATTTTTATGCAAAAGCTTTCCAGCAATTTTGGGTTTAATATAACAGCTAATCATATGTCGAATAGTTTTCCTTTCGGATCGTAGTTAGCAGGCTAAGGTTCACAATGCATCTTTGTCTTTATCACGTGGGGTCCCACAGGGATCCAAATGAATATTTGCTTTTTAGTTTATTCATTAATAATTTCTCAGCTGGTGCCGACATTCACTTTTATGTCGACGACATACAATTATAATTGAGCCATCCTCTCGGGCTCCTCTATAGCATGCATCAATTCTGATTTAGATAAAATCTTCACTTGGAACAAGTAAAAAAAAATTATTTTCTTGTCGACGTTTAGAATTGTTAATAATATGATTAAATGCCTTAAAATTTACCATCACCTGAAATTGTATTCGAATCTATGAATTTCAGTTTTTTCAGTAGCACAAGGATATTTCTGAAATACTAGTGCGGGAGTGAAGTAAATTAGGGTGTATCAATGTGATGCTGGAAGCATTCCATATTTCCGCAGTAAGTATATTTTCCGCTGACAAATTTAGGAAGAGGGTTGTGTTTGAGCGCTGCTCGAAATTTTCCAGCCAGGATCGCGGCAGGACATCAACCTATGTTGAAAAGTGGGCACATTCATAGTGGAGTTTATGCTTCTGGTTAAAACTAAATAAAAGAATGATTCTCGTATTGGCGCTCAATCCTCGAAGAGTCCTCAATATTCCTAGGGGAGATACCATTTTCTTGACTATACTTTTATTATTACAGTTTGTGCTTGTCCACCATTCCCTCCTTCCTTATTTCTTCTTCTTTTTAGATCAGATCAGAAGTGAGAGGAAGAAGAAGAAATAAAAGACTTTAATATTTTTCTTTATTTAATCAATTTAGATTTCGTATTATCGACAGTGGTCTGATGGTGAATGATTTTTACACAGATGCAGGTGTCTCGCTGGGCGAAGTAGCCAATATCTACTACCTTTTTAAGGTTCCCTTGAGTACTGCAACGTAGCAGTGTATGGATGATAGGTGGACGGTGCAAGAAAGGCTCAAGAGCTGGGTTCTCCCAATTGGATCTATTGTCGGAAGGTCTTTTTGACAAAGCAGAACGCACAAGTAGGAATCTATATTTACCTACAAAAGATTATGATACCTTCTAATGTCTGCCCTAATCTATGTCATAAACGTAGATGTTGTAGGTTTGATTCAATTCGTAATAGAAAAGTACTCGTTCTCTGTTGTGTTGTCCACCTGAGAGGGACTCTTCTAAAAATTGAGTACTGGTTCCGATCGAGAGCCCTGGACCTTGATGATTGATGAGGAAAACGAGTGGATTCATCAGATGTACGCAAAAGCTATTAGAGTGGAATAATTCAAATTCAACTGGTTAAATTTTTTACATCGCAGATAATGTGCTGAAATGTCTCGGCTTTTGCAACAATGTGAAGCAATATTTCAAATCTCGTACTAGATCCATTCTGGAATTTAAATCATTATATAAAACCTAGAGAAATGCTACCAGATTTATTGGTACTTTCTATACCATTTTCGTAATCAAAAGTGTAGAATTATAATTTCACCTGCCTCTTTTAATTCACAGTTTTTTCATTGAATTCGTCCTATTAACTACTTTCAAGGAGGGAAAATACTACTGGAGTATTAGAGCCACCCGATTTTTAATTAAAAGTAGTTTCTTTCATTCAACCATGTATTTTAAGTATATTATGTAAAAGACAACAACCCAAACTAAATCATATTGTACAATTTCATCAGACCTCATTTATAAATGTATCAATTTAAATAAAAATATTGATTTAGAAATAATTACCGAATTGCGAGCCACCCTTCCCACCTTACCTTTCGGATATTTTTAGGGTGGCTACACCTGTCCAAAACTTCCCCTATTTCCAAATATTCCTTGGCAAACTAAAGGAACCAGAATGGTAAGTGTAACTTAATCCCATCACTA
>QYTT01085101.1:5086-44456 GCA_006980735.1 Dasypogon diadema | reverse complement strand
AGGGAGAAGTAGAAACAAGTAGAGAAGAACAAGAAGTAAAACAAGTCGAAGTAAGTCGAAGTCGAGAAGAGGCCGTGAGGTCGGCAAGTACGAAGTTGAAGAAGTCGAAAAGTCGTGTATATTATTTTATTTCTTTTTTTGCGCGCAAAAGAATCCAATTTATAGTCTAGATAATAAACTCGAACTCAAGGATACAGTTTTTTTATTTATTTCATTTAAATATTCGCCCATTCCCCACAAATTGGGGACCTGAAATTTATATATTTTTAGTAGTGGCACAATTTAAATTCAAATCTTGTCGCGTTCAAGGATACAAAAGACAGTTACACTTTGTATACAACCCTCTATTTTCTAGGATGATGCAAGAGTACGTAATAACAAGGACGTAATAACATATTTTTAAAACTTTTCTACTTGCCTCTAGTGGATCGCCGATTATTCCGGTAGCAAGAAACCGCACACTTCATTTTACAAATTTACACTTTTCCAGGCCTTAGTAAATGCCAGTTAAGTTCTTACTTTCACAGAAAACTAGTTATTTGAAATGACACACAATTTTGGAGAAGAATACTATTATTTATAATAATATATTCACTTGGATTTATCTCGTACCCTTATCACGAACTGTAAAATACAGGGTTAGATCCATTCTACCCCAGACACACAGCGCTACTAAATGATAATTAGTTAAATGATCATTAAGCGCTAAATAGTTACTAGTAAACAGGTGATACACAGTCGTATCCTTAACTGAAATTCAACTATATTATTGTAAAATTGAATTTGACTGAAATTATATTTCGGAAATTGAATTTCTCAATACCAAGAATTGATACTGAGAAAACAATATTACAATTTTTCGGATCACACACTGCACAGTTTACTTTTCAGACTAATGACACTTACAAAACTTGCTCAGTTCTAGATCGTCTTAACTTCATTAAGCTCTAGTGAGGAAAAAAATTGTGATCATCTTTTATTTATTAGACGGCCGTAATGATGATTAGTATCTGACACACAGGACCTCAAGTATTCATTAGCACTAAAAATGTTAATTAAGTTGTGCTGGTTGTGTTGGACATTACCCTAGATGTACTTCATACACAAACAACTAAAAATGTTTACTTCACGGTTTCACAAGAATAAAGCTTATCCTGTTATTTTATCTCTATACATAATCGTCATTAGTATCAGAGAGAAAGCTATACCCTTACGGTAATATTGAAATTCAATACAGATCACCGTGTGGCTGCGTTCCTGGATAACTCCAGTTAAATTGAACTGATGTGAAAATGAATTTCTCTCGACTCAAAACAGATTCGAATCGACTTTTAAGAGTCAATTAAATCAAAAAAGACAAAGGTGTATCCATTTTTCATAACGTTACTATGTCTTATTTGTATGGGAAATAGCATTCACATGTAATATACTTGGCTTAAGAAGTAATCACCTAAAGTGCTCTTCCTTTGTCTGGCCAAATCGGGATATTCACAGAGAATACTCTCAACTTCCTTATCGTCCACACAACTTCTGTAGAAGTTTTTTGAAATAGACACTCCGCAAAACTACTAAAGAGGCAATGTCCTGTCACAACGGCCGTGGAGTTACGCCTCCTCCTAAACAGTGAAGCTCTTTCTCTTTTGACGACAGTTGTCTTGAGGTCTCACAAGTTGATTAGTCTCATCGATCTATCGTTAGCTACTATAATAGCCTGTTGATCGATATCTCTCTTTACCGACTCTACAGGCCTGCCTATTAGTCATATTTGAGTCCTTCCTTTCAAGCTGATCGGCTGCATCATTCCCGGTACGACTCTATAACCTGGAACGCTGGGACCCAGTAGAGAGGCACTGAACCAAGTGCGACTTGACTTGACTCGAATATGGTAGTCAAATACTTTAATAGCAGCTTGACTGTCAACGTAGATCTCGATATGCCCATTACTTGGTATATCCCATTGGCAGTATAGCAGCGTTGTTTATCACAGAGATCTTCATTTGAAACACACTTCAGTAATCAAGCAAATAATGAGACTCGCGAACATTGAGGTAGATCGAAATTTTCATAAGAACTCGGATAATATATTCAGTATTTCCCGTATAATCGAGAGAAACAAAAATCGTGCGATAATCCCGGGTTTTTTAAGGTATTGCCTAAGCTCAGGGGACAATCCTATGATGCACATAGCACAGCTCAGGCGGTTAGAACTTAGGAAAGTGGAGATCGAGAAATTTTAACCCGACAAATGTTGCAAGTTGGCCACAATTTTGTGCATGAAATAACTACTGTGCAACATCCCAATGGGTTCTCAAGTTTCTTGTCAGTAGAATTACTTCAACCACTGATACCCAGATAAATCGCCGTGTCCTGTGCGGGATTTGAACCCATGCCAACAGGGAAGAAAATCTACAGACGTGCGCTTCAGCCCGCTCGACCACTGGCGTGGGTAATTAAGTTTCCAAATCACCGAGACCCGAATAATATAAGTTCTTCTGAATAAGAAATTTTTAGGAAATACAGGCAACTTCCTAAAAGTGGCTCTTGAGAGAAACCATTGTAGTTCCAGAAAGCGCGAAAGATTTCTAATTGACGTAGGAAGGACTCATATCATGGTAAAGTGAATAGGGCAGCTAAAATCCTTCTAGGCTTGAATTAAGCATTTTGAAAAAAAAGTGTCTATTCCGAAAAACAAGGGAACAAATATTCGAATAAAACTCCTCTTGCTTAAATCAATATTATACTTTGGCTATTTACACAGTAAGTTTGTTTTACATTTTTTTACTTAAATCTTAACGCATTTCTATTCTATTACATTTCTATTGTTCATCTAATTAATTTCAATAATATTTAAAACTATCAACAATTTATTTTACAAATTTTCAATGACTTAAATAATTAAATCTCACACAGCATTTAAAAAAAAAGGAATTTTTCAAATTCCTTTTATAGTTTTCAATATTTTTCAGAACATATCATTTTAGATTCATATCATATAGTATATAATTATAGATTTAGCTCCATCTTAAATTTCAATGCATTTTTCAAATAAACCATTCAATTTTATCATTTTTCCTCAATTCAGTTGCATATTCAATATTCATTTTTTTTTATACAACTAAGTCGAAAAATTGTGCAAGACATTAGATATTTTGTAAATAGTTGATGAATGTATGTACGTTAATACAGATAAAAATTTTAAAAGTTCTGTATACATCTGATCTAAAATAAATTCTGCATTAATTGGCACAAATCATGCATAAAGAGAGAAATTTTTTATATAAAAACATACATACATGCCAAATTTATGATTTTTGATTTACTGCAAAAGCTTTATATCAACGTTTTTTATTGTTATCCCGATAAAATTCCCTCTGTAGTTAATAACAAATACATTTAAAACGTACCCTTTTTTGTAGTGAATCTCAAAAGTTGCATTTTAAATCGAAAGATATGCATTTCTACTTAGAAGGAACATCACTTAGGTGTCCCCCTCCGAATCCTTTCATTTTCACATATGTTGTAGTTGTCGAAAAACTAAACACGTATTTTTTTATATCTGTAGAAAAACGGTTTAAAGGGGTGAAAACCACCTTCAACAACTTCAGATATTTTTGAGACCTAAGTTCACTTAACACCCTGTAACATTTTTATTGCATGCCCTGTGAAACACAATTAGATGCCGTTTGATAGGGAACCTCTTGCCTTTTCCAAAAAATTCTCAACCACCCCAATCAATCTTAACAAATTGCTAAAATCATTGGTTATTTTTCAAAATTCACTAAATTTCCCACCAAAATAGCCCATTAACGTACAGTTTTTTAACAAGGTTGTAGATTCTTCAGAACTTGCACTGTAATTTTATATAAAAAACACATCTATCTACGTGCTTTAGGTCGTTTTCAAGATAAACGTAATTGTTTAGGCCATATTTCCAACACTTTTGTATGAAATTTATAGGAAAGTCTTTCATTCTTTTTCTGTGTTTCATTTTGTCGCAAATTTAATTGGGAAATAAAAAATAATAAATCACCTTATTACAGTAATAAGTACTTGTAAAAATTAAATGATAATGACATTCAATTTGCCGTAAGTATTCCATTTTATATTTTACATGCTGCACAAAAATTAAGAGCTATCATTGGACAGAGAATCGTTTCATACATGTGTTGAATATATTTCGAACAGAAATTCAATAAAATTAGATAAAGTAATGGCATTAAAAGTTAATTTATCTGCGATATATGAATTTATAAAATTTACAACTACAACTTTATCATTTTAAGTATAACTAATAAACTTTTTCACTTTGTATTTATTTTATATACAGTGGAGGAAATTCGTTTAAGCGCATTTTAAATTTCTATAAATAAACTGCGTAACTTCTCTGAAACACGTGGAATGACCACAACGTAACGGTTTATTGTTTTCGTCAGTCCTACTTGTCTTATTTTAACAAAATAAATTTAAATTTTATTCTTATTCAGTTCGTGTTAGAGATTGGAGCAATAACGTTCCCGCTGGATACATTTTATGAGGAAAATCGTTTAAGCGCACCTGCTAATAATTTGCCTAATTTGTTATTTCACTTCGTTTTTTTTTTTCAGTATAGTAAAAAAGGTAAAAATGCAGATATTTCTTTAAGCGGCTTTTGGTTTTATGATGATTTTTAAGGGGTGCAAATAAAAATGCCTAAAGGGAAGTATCTAACAAAAGAAGAAATAATAAAAGTAAATATACTGAAAGATAGGAGCGAATCCAACAGAAAAATAGCGATCGAGATTGGTCGTTCTGAGTGTGCAATACGGAATTGCTTAAAACTGGGTGATCAATAAGGAAAAAAAACAACCAACCAGGGGAAATAAAAAACTAACACGGAGACAAAAAAGTCAAATTCCCGTTGAGGCATCCAAAAATCGGTTGACGGCATCACAAATTGTAACAAAATTGGACCTGCCAGTAACAAAACGACGAGTACGACAAATCTTATCTGGAAATCCTCACCTAGTTTTTAAGAAACCAGTAAAAAAACCGGCATTAAAGGAAAACCATAAAGCTGCTCGTCTGCTATTTGCCAGACACCATATGCATTGGACCTCCGAATGGAAGACAGTGATTTTTTCAGACGAAAAAAAGTTCAATTTGGATGGGCCAGACGGTTTTAGCTCTTACTGGCATGACTTACGTCACAACAACCCTCCAAAATTGAGCAGAAATTATCGCGAAGGTGGTGTCATGGTTTGGGGTGCCTTTTCATCTCATGGAAAAGTAAAATTATGTCTTATTAATTCAACTATGAACTTTGAAAAGTACTGTGAGATGTTGGATGCAATTTTAATATCATACCTGGAGGACAATTTCAACGATAATAATGTAATTTTCCAGCAAGATAATGCAGCAGTGCACGTCTCTAAAACATCAAGGGCATGGTTTCAGAATCGACATATCACCCTGATGGATTGGCCCGCTTGCAGCCCTGACCCTAACCCTATAGAAAATTTATGGGGTGTAATGGCCAGAGAAATTTATGCAAATGGGCGCCAATATGACAATGTCCCAAGCTTAAGAAAAGAAATACTTAAGTATTGGGAAGCCATCGAAATAAATACTTTAAATAAACTATTGGAATCTATGCCAGATAGAATTTTTCAGGTGATCCAAAAGAACGGCGGTCACACCAAATATTAAGGAAAAAATATATCCTTTTTTGGAAATCTACTTAATTTATACGTCATATAATTTTCATGCGTTTAAACGAATTTCCCCCTTAATACATATAATTTTATTTTCTTTAACGATATTTAATTGAATGTAGGAATATATTATTTTATGTTTGTAATAGAATTAAGTGTATGTTAAATATATTACTAAAATAAATATTTACTTTGTTAAAAAACATATAAAGAATATGCAAAATAAAAGAAAATATTTATGAATTTGTATGCGCTTAAAGGAATTTCCTCCACTGTACCTTATACTTTTATGTAAATAATTTAATCCCAGTTTTACTTATTTCTATTAAAACTGGCTACAATCATAGTTCGTATATGGTACAGAAATGATAGTAATCAATAAAGTGTTTTTAACCATGAACATCTTATAACTACTATGTTATTGCAATTGGGTACTTTGCAGGGTATGTGGGATTGCCCGAAAGCAAAAACAACAGGATTTTCAAAATAATTATCAAAATTGAAATTCTAAATCTCACGATAGCGGAGGGGTAGAGACGTGGTTGAGGACTTGTTAGAAAACGCAAGAGGCTCCCTATAAAACAGCATCTAATTGTTTTTCGCAGGGCGTGCAATAAAAATGTTACAAGGTGTAATGTAAACAAAATACTCCAAAATATCTTAAATCGTTGAGGGTGGTTTTCACCCCTTCAAACCGTTTTTCCACGGATATAAAAAAAATACGTGTTGTTTAGTTTTTCGAGTACTACAACATATGTGAAAATGAAAGGAATCTGAGGGGGACACTTAAGTGATATTCCTTGTTAGAACCCCAACTAAACGCCACTAAACGAGCTGAATCAAAAGGTAAGAATTTTCAATATATCATTTACAGTTTTTGATGTTTAAAAGTTTTGATGTGTTCCACGAATTTCACTGCTAATAATTGTAAGAAGAAAAAAAAATTCAAAAGTCGCTTGTAATTCAAAAGCACACTTTCATTACAACCAATTTTATATCTTCAACATCTCATTATCAATTTTTACAATTTCCTTAAAGAAGAAGAAACTTTTACTCATTGAAAAAATATTCATTTGAAAAAACGACAAAATGTTTAACCTTATTTTATTTTACTTGAACGTTTTTTTATATTATTAAAAACAAGAAAATATTTTGAGATTTACTGTATTTTTCTCAAGATAAATTAAATTCATAAAAATATGTCGAATATCAAAATAATAATTTTCACTTTATCTTAGACCATTATTTCGGATTATACCTTAGCGGAAGGAGTTTTTAAAAGAATTGCATTGGTTGGGAATATTTCAGCATAAAATCCATACCAAAATGCATTTATTTAAATTTCACATGAAATTTCTTGTCACAGAGATTCATTTAAAATTATGATCTAGAAAATTACATAATTTTAATGAATTGTTATCTTTTGCATTAAATGTGTTTTGGCAACAATAAAATTGGTAAATATTAAAGCCTGATACTGTTTTCATGTGAAGTGAAAAGTATATGAAATTTCATTACGCAAAATTTTCACTCGAAAACGTTTTTAACACAAAATCAACAATAGCTGCGTTCCTTTGGACTGTGTAAAGTACTCCCAAGTATTTCTATCTACTCACAACTATCCAAGCTCTTGCTAGCGAGTAAATATGTTTTGCTCCTAATAAAGCTAGCTTGCATTCCAGTCAGAAAGTACTCATGAGTACTTTACCCAGCCCAATGGAACGCAGCTAGTGAAAATGTGAATTTTTTCGCGTTTCTGGATTTCAGATAGCAATCATAGATTTCAAGTTCTTTAGGAGCATTTAAGGTAATAATATCATCGGAAGGACATGTTGAACACCGCACTGCTCATCGGTGACCGGCATTTAAAAGCTCTCTCACGACGAAGCCATTTTAACATGTAATTCTCTCGCGAAAGCTTTTATGCTAATTGTGGAAGGCAACAAGTTAAAAATGAAAATTCTAGCATTTGAAAATATTTATTAAATGAATTAATTAAGGGGAATTTAATAAATTTAAGTTTTCGTTCCAAAATTTGTTTATACGAAATTTCTATTGAGAATATGTATATATCTGTGGTATTTGACAGACATGCGATAACTCTAAAATTTTCGTTTCTTTATCACTTTTATGTCTATTTTTTGTTGTATTTTCTTTTGATCGAGCAATGATATAACAATGACAAGTAGCACTTATCATATTTATACCATACTTTATAGATTTATATTGTGCTCAACATCTAATATGCCCTATTTAACTCATTTGTAACGAACAAATAATAAGAGTGTTCACATAAAATATACCCAGGTGTGAAAATATGGTTATCTGGCTATGTGTATTTACCTTTGGGTATAGTTTTGGGCAGTTGCTCTACATACAAATATAAAATACCCGATTTGGGTATTAAAAACATGTAATCTGTCAAGGATTTCAGAGTTATACTTCATCTCGAAGGAATAGGCCGACCGAAGAAACTAACCGAACCGACATAGCTCCGGAAATTGTGTTAGATTTCGAATAATATTTTAATAAGGTTGGAAGCGTTGATACAGTGCCAAGAATTTGCCACAGAGCAGGTTATCATTCTCGTGTAGCAAGAAGGAAGCCGTATTCGTTATTAATATATAATTATCGAAAAAAACGTGTAGAGTTCTTTAGACAGTATACAGAAACCAGCCTCCGGAGTTTTAGGAAAAGGACCTATTTACGAACGAAAGCAAATTTAATACATTTGGTTGTAATGGAAAAATACGTGTGTGGAGAAGGGCTGGAGAAGAATTGCTACCTAAAAACTTGCAAGGAAAAATGAAACACGGAGGTGGTGGGATTATGGTATGGGGGTGTCTGGCTACATCAGGTATCGGGAAATTGCAGATTATTGAAAATACGATGGGTATTTGAATATCTTGGGGGTGAATTTAAAACCTAGCTTGGAATCATTAGGAATAGATCCAAATTTTTGGTTCCAACAAGATAATGATCCTAAGCACACAGCCTATATTATGCGATTATGGGTACTATATAACATGCCACATTCAGACACTCCAACAATCATCAGACCTAAATGTTATAGAGCACCTGTGGGATGTATTGGAAAAAGGGTTAAGGAACCACGAAATTACTAGTAAGGAGTAACTTAAACAGTCTTAAAGTAACACGCAACCTGGTAAAATCTAGACCCCGACGAGACGACTAGAAGCAGTTATACGATCAAGAGGATTCCTAACAAAATATTAAACGTATTTAATTTAGTTTGAAGTGAAAGAAGTACGAAAACTTTTTCGTTTTAAATTTAAGTTGAATTTTGTTTCTTTTAATTATTGCGTTTATTATAGTAAGTTGTTTTAAATACCTATATATATAAGTAACATACACATTATATATATATTTAACTATGCTTGATGTTATTTCTTTCTCTGCGTTGATACAGCTACTGTCATAATTTTGATTTTGTTCCATTGAAGGTACGCTGTCCACTATAGGTACTGAGTAATTCAAATATTTTTAATTAGTAATTTTTAATATGTGATATTTGATGCAATATTTAATTATAGAAACTAATTGCCAAAGTTTTCTATACAAAATTTGTCGACCTACAACATTAAAGGTACACACTCATTGGGAGGAGGATTACTTAACACCTCGTCATAATCAGGCAACTCACACGCCAACGTCCGACGAACTCCAAACACAAGCACAACACAAAAAAACAACCCAAATAAAACAACAAATTCAGGCCAACTCTTGAAAATTTAAATTTATTCAGAAATTATTCCAAAATAAAAAAGAAACAATTATTGACTTCATCCCCAGTTGGAATCATCATCCGTCCTGACAGGTGAAGGATCCGCCCTCACTAGAGTGAAACACCACTGTGATCAGCTGATTGCAAATACCTGAGGCCATGGGAAGGGATTATACAAAACATCTCCGGACATCACCAGTACGCCGCCTATAATAAAACAAAAAGAACAACATATAGTTTATCTAAATACCAAGCAATAAACCTACCCGAGGCACTCCAGTGAACAGGGGAAACTCCACGGGGTAGTAGACACCTCTATCAGTAGAAGCCCCCCTCCCCCCACTTGCTGTTTTGCCCCATCCACGGTTTTCACTAAGTATATTTGGATAGTGTTACCCAACCCTCTTGTAGGAGGTCTCTGGCAGTCCGTCCTGCCAAACAACTGACACTCGCGCCGCTGCCTAGCAGACCATTAAACTCCTGGTCCATAATTTTTACTCGCGCGTATGGGCGCACATTGCTCGAGGTTGAAACGATGCTGGCCAGAATTCTCTGAGCCGTGCGGTGAATTGTTTAGGTGTCTAGGGTGGGGGTTTAGTATTTAGTCAAGCGAGGTGGAAAATATACGTTCTCTGGCTGCTAGGTATTCCTGCAGTCTAAGGTGGTATGGTTTACGCGGAGTGATGCTCGGTTCCACTCGGCTGGATGGTCTTGAAAGTAATTTTGGTTGTAGTTATAGAACGACCTCTGTTGTAGTTCGCAATGTGACTCGGACCAAGGTGCGTATTTGTGGATGATCAAAATTTGGTCCATTTCCTGTGAAGTGAAAGTTCGACACCGTTTGCGCATATCCAAAAGGGACTAGACACAACATTCACGGACGGGTGCAAGACTTCCTCCCTCTAAACAAGCAATAGCCACAACTAGACAGAAAGTGACGGTCCTTTCAGCCTAATTTCATGTGGTGGACTTGAGCGATTCATGTTTTTCCTTTTTTTTCTTTGTAAGGAGTAAAGGATAAAGAAATCCTGATAGTAACGCGCGGGATCAGCGGGTCCCAGGCGAAAAAACTTAAGCTGAAGCCCTGACGTTAATAAGTAAAATTATTGCAGTGAACAGTGGAGATTCGGTTGGGCGGTTTGGATGCAAAAAAGCTTTCGCTGGAATCCTGACGATGTCAAGCCAAATAATCAACTGGCGGAGTAATTTTACAACCACCGGGAGAGATTAAAGCGTTGTCAATCGTCAAGCCAGAGTATAATTAGTCTTGAAGTGAATTAAACTTCGTGTTTATAAGAATTATTAATTTTAAGTGTCCACTAGTTATGCGAACTAATTGCATGCAATTAAGCCATTATTATTTGTTAAAGTATTCACTAGTAATGGCAACGATTTTCAGTATACATGAATACTGCCTAAAGCAACCCAGTTAATAAGTTTTTTTAATATAACAGGCATTCAGTTTATTTTTGTTTTCTTTATTGCAGCCCTAATATGTCTGATGCCGGTACAGCATATTTCTTTGATAAACTGCCTGATTTAATTGACGAATTATTACCAGCCACTGCCTATCCTGAAATCGTCGTTCCGGGTGATTTTAACGTTCACAACATACAGTGGCTTAGAGATCCTTCTACCATAAGCCCAGCGGGATAACATGTCGAGCAAGTCCGGCAGCTACGAGTTGCCCTACTCGAATTCTTAATGTGTCTTCCACAATGATAATCTTTTATATCTATTTCTAATGGCACATCCTGTTGAGAATTCAAAGCATTGCCAACTTTCACTTCTTCCCTGAAACGTTCTTATCAATCTGACATTAAGGGTAGGTATGGCATTTTAAGCGGTCGCATCAAGCAGTGTCGCGTCGCCAGAAATATTATATTTGTTGCGTCGCCAAAAATATGCCTACCGTCGCGTCGGCAGAAATGTGCAGATGATAAAATTACTTAAATTACCTTACCTCGACTGTCTCAGACCTCGACCGCCATAAATTCATAAAAAATATCTAAACAAAAAGGTACTTACGCATGCAAATGCGAATAAGATGCGTCTCCATGACCAGATGTCATGGGAAAAACCCAAACAATAATGAAAAATGCGAAGAGTCCTTTTTCTGCAGGACTTAAAAATTAAAACAGTTCGAGCTCGGACATAAGCGCAGAAAGATTAAATTCCGATAATATAAAATACTGGTGACTACCGGATTGAATATCTGGCGTCACGGGAGACCGAGATCTCTCGAATGCGTAATAAATTCAATTTGAATAAAAGTGGCAGGTCGAGGTGTTATTATTAAAAATTTACAAGTAATAAAAGACAAATTAATAGTGTAAAAATTGATATAAGAAAAGCATGTACAAATTATTATAATAAAATATCAGAAACAGTGAAATACAGTGTGGTTTTAGTGAAACCCCATTGAAATTACGACAAGCAGGGCTTAAAAGATTTTTCACGCACTAAAATTTGGCGTCACCTAATCGGGATACGCCTAAATTACTATTTGAACAGGGATGCTAAAATTCGCCGGAAAAAGGCAGCGTTGAGAGTTTAGAATCCGCTGTTGTATTTTGGTGCCTGAATACCTGGCTGAAAAGCCTCAATATTCTTTCTGGAACTCACTTGGCAGAAATGTCCCAGTGATTAAATTGAAAAAGAATGAAGTTGATAGTCCAAGCGATTTATTCAGACTGTCCTTTATACAAAAATCTTCGATATATATGTAGGATCTTAAGTTATCAAAACTCTCCAAAGAGTTTTGATAGCTGGCAACACTGAGGGTATCATCATAACGAAGAGGAAGAAGTAGACACTGGAGTCAGTTCCTCTTGAGCAGCAGCAGGGATCAGCCGGCGGCACACAAGTTCGTGCACTTAATTTTTTTTCTTTCAATAAATTTAAGTTTAACGCAAAAGCCTCTCCATTTTTTTACTCCCGTGCATTCCCACATATATATATACATACTGATTCTAGAAGATTACCCCAATGGGAAATTAACACCTAATCAAATATTGAATTGTCACACAAAATTAATCATTCAATTCACCTATTTACGTGACACAACACATTAGTCATTTACCTACCTAATTTCAAAAAACAAATCATCATGACCTATCATACATTTCTTTATGAAATGTAATTTGACCGCCTTGCACTTAATTGCATTGCCGAACCTTGCTTCCACATGAGTACTGCACAGCGCTACTTCTGTTTTGTAATTTGGTGCATTTTATGAATGGACTCAAGCGAATATTTACGTTTGCTTGACCTGTTCATCTGTTTTCTCTTTATCATGGGTTAATTGAACCCTGTGCTTGTATTAGTTCAGGACTTATCATGCAATTTATTTGTGCGGCATGAGGTCATACATGCAGTTTAACGTAGATGATGTGTTTTATGTGCGTCAATGCATTATACCCCATTGTTACATTGTGTGATATAGCAATTTAGATTAACTGCACGTAGTTGGTCGTGTTAGGCACCTATTGTTCGAGGGAAAATTCAAAATAAAAGGTAAGGCGTCGAAACACGGTAATAAAGTAGCGACACTTTTCCCATTCTTTATTGGTAAGGTCCGCACAATCTTAAAATAAACATAAGTCCTTTAATAGCTCTTGTCTGAGCCGCTATTTCTCCAATTAAAAGAAAGAATTTAGAACTGATGCCGCTTAATTACCTCGTCGCCTGGGATTTTCCTTGAGACCTCACACTTATCTAATTAAAGGAAATAAACAGGAAATGTGAGGAGGCTGGATTTTTCTAAAACAAAGCGGAGGCCTGGCGTTGAGATGAAGCGCACCAGTATCTCAGTTCTCTAGTGATCCGCGAGATATTCAGTTCGTAGTGTTCAATAGTTGAAAATTGTGTTGAAGGATTAAGGTGGGTGGCGTTTAGTTAGTATATCCTACAATACTATAGCCTGCAGTAGTTATTAATAGTGGAATTGAAAGTGCTTGTGTATACAAAATAATGCTGGTATGTCCGCGCTCCCCGAGGGGCTGGTATGTCCGCCCCAGATAGAGCCGAAAATAAATGTAGTGTGCGTGAATGGTAGCTTAAATTGTAGAAAGCTCCCACTGAGCCTGTTTTACTTACAAGTGATTTTATTATTTTTCAGGAAGTGGCTGATTCTGTGACCGAATGAGTGAAATCTTGTAACGTGACACAGTCTAGCATCCCGAATAGGAGACGAATAACAAACAACCCTGGACTTATTATTTATATTGCTAGAATTAAAATCCTGAATTCAATAATTTGACGTAAGAAATAATACTTGCTTATCTTGCCGCTTAAATAGGTATCAGACCTTATTTGGAAAGCAAACCATTTCAAGGTTGCCTCAATCTTCTATATCTTGTTTAAATACGAAATTAATAAAAATCCTTTATATATAATAATAAATGAAATTCGGGAATAATCAATTTTCTTTATACCAGTTAGGTGTAAATTATTTGTATGAAAGAAATTAAGAATAAATAAAATAATAAATTGTTAGATAATTGCATAGAACAAATGGTACAACTTTAAGTCATTGTATAATTTTAAATTCTGAACTTGAAAGTCCCGCCCTTAGCGCTTAAAACGTCTAATTGTTCCGAATGGTCTAATTGTGAACGGAACCCGATATGCTGGAGGAAAGAAAAGAGGAGCGAAGATCTGGGTGAGACGGCAAGTTCCTGTTCTTTTTGGTTTTGGTGTAAGGTTAAGTAGTAAAATTGAAGCCGAGGCTAGTAAAGATATTAAAAAGACACAAAATAACAAAATAACAAAAAAATACGGAAGGAATCAAGTGACCGTGAGCTCAAGAGCCGAGGAACGATCGGGGATCGAGGAAGACGCCCCGAAGCCAGCAGAAATTGTGGAGGAGGAAAATTGGTTAAGAGAAGTACCTTTGGATAATTAGAATCTATTAAAAGTTATTACACGCATTGAGATTTTGTAGTTTACTAACCCATAGGCGCTTATTTTTACTAACCTGAATTAGTTAAAATTTAGATTTAGATAGTGTGTACAGTAATGTAATCCGAATTTTATTGAAATCTAAAGTTAATTAAATGAAGTGAGATTACAGTTGATGGTTTGCAAATCCAAAAGCCTAGCAATTGTAAGAATAATGCAAGGTCAAATAACCCCTAGGCTTCTTGACCTTACAATCTATCGAAATAGAAATTACGTCACGTCCAATCTCAACTCATCCTATTTGCCCATGAGAGGTGACGAGATGTTTGACATATTTTTTAATGTGGATTTAGTTAAAACATCAGAAGGTTGTAAGTAAAGTTAATGGCTATTTAATCGGCACTGCGTAATATATTTGTAAGTTTGAGAACTCCAAGTTCTTGAATAATTTTATATATCCGCCAAAAGATAGCCATAGTAATTAGTTGATTCCACGAAATACGGAGCTGTGCCGTGAATCATCAAAATTTTTGAGAGCATATTCTTATAGTGTGTCATGTATCACTAAAGTAAATATACCGTAATTGCGTGACTTAACTTAAGTATTAAGATTACGTGTAATATTAAAGTACCGACGACGTCGGCATGAGTTAATGCAGATAATTAAGTTACTTCTGTACATATAAAAAGGTTTTTATGTTGAATGTAAAGCAACTTACTTGAGTACTTTTTTTGTAAAAAGAATGCAATTCAACACAAGATGAAGTCACTTGGTGGACATAACCACTTAAATTGAATTTACTTTTGAAGTGAAATTCACGTTGAAGAACACTTGAAAAATGTCCACGTGAATAGAAAATTTCTTTCTAGGTGAAAAGAAAGTGTTTCGATCACAGCAAGGCAACTTGATCATCGTCACTGTAGTGTCTCGACCAGGGCCTCGAGACTTCTTTAAGTGATTTAGAAATAAAGTATTTATTTTTTTTAAGACGAATAAACTTTTCTTGTTTGTTACTATCAACTATTAATGAGAAACTATCTACGATTTTTGGGCAAAATATCACTTACTGCGAGATCCTGCTTATCCACTCCGTGAATATCTATTGATCTTTTCGTCAACTAATGCGAATGGGATTTCTTACTGAAGAAATAATGTGTAAATTGTCATGGCGTGGTGCGCACAACGTTCGTATAAGTCGCGATGACATATTAATCAGCAACGAGGGACTCCTAGAAGATGATAAGTAATCTTTATTTTTGTCTTTTGAAAAGGATTTTATTACTTAATAGCGCACTTCTTAATTCCTTAATACTTGCGATTTTCTCTTTGTGGCGTTTCAGCTTCACTCCTTTACTTTCCGCTCTTTGCAATTTTTTCTTCTCATATGATTTTTTGTACTTTTCGTGTAGTTCCTTTTGGTAAGCATTCATCCCAATAGAACGACGTTGAGATGGACAAGCTTGTATTCCATCCACCGCTAGAGACGAATTTGGTGATGAAGACTGCAGAAGACCGAAGACGTTGTGTTGAAACATGACTCAAATACACTTGAAAAAATGTTCACATGAATAGAAAATTTCTTTCGAGGTGAATAAAAAACTAAAGAATGCAGTTCTTCTTATAGTCGTAGGAGTTAATAGCAGTTCTGGTTCTATTGAGTCGTTGAGTTGCTGTTATTTGTGACATTTCCAAGTCCTATAGTGTTTTCCTTACGGTATTTCCAGAAGTTCTATTATGTTTCAAAGTCGTCTTATTTTTGTTTTTTTTGTTACTTTTTATATCAGAAAATAAACCTGCAGTGTTGTCTTCTGTAGAAGATGAAGCAAGCGCAGCTTTCCCATCGAATTTCACTAACTTGTTTCAAGTTATAGAAGGCAGCAACATCTTTAAAAGCTACCTTAACCATTTCGCCAGCTGCAATATATAGAATTTCAATTAATTCGTTCTAATAAATAAATTGCTTTTACTCACTTAAACAATATTTTTGAAAATATAGCCGTGTTCATTTATCACATCACCCTTTTCATCTTTCATTACTTTAACCTCTTTTAAATTAATTTTTGTCATCGTTTGAAATGCAACGAAAAAAAGATCGCCCAACTTTTAAAATTATCTTCAAAAAAGCCTTTAATTCTCCGTCCAAACACAAATTTTCAACTACTGATTTCGACATCTGCTCGAATACTAATAAAACTGAATCAGTTGAAAGTAACCTACGACTGCGCTTTGTTCGTCGGAGTTGGATTTGGATTCTCGATCGAATCTTTATTCACATAATCGAATTTGACATTAGAATTGAGAGTGACAACATTGCTGAGATGAGAAGCGTGTCAATTTTCGCATTAAGAGAATTTAAATCATCAGAGATGACCTGCAACCCGGCAAGGGAAGACTTTGCCTGAAGTCGGTGACTGGTCGGAAGCTGACCAGGTCGTTGCTTTACAAAAACAAATATATTGAATTTCCAAGTTTTACCAATCCTACGGATTTAATAATAAGGTACAATACAACGGATATCAAACGAATTGTCAGGAACCAGCAATATAGCACTACTCGAACAATGAAAAAACATACGCCTACTAATGTTATAATAAGTGAAAATTTGTATGTTTGAATGTTTGTTACTCTATCACGCAAAAACGGCTGAACGGATTTGGATGAAATTTGGCACACAGGTAGTTTATAACCTGAATTAACACATGGGATAATTTTTATCCCGGTAAATGACATGTCTTAACGACTGTTATCGATTTATGTTAAAACTAGCTTCTGCCCCCGACTTTGTCTGCGTGGACTTCAGCGGACGTAAATTTTGCAGAGTTGTTTTCAGTTGCACAAAAAAAATTGCATTTAGTGGATAGCGCAATAAGAATAATTGCAAGGCGAGTCGTAACAGAAAATTGTAATTAATGTGTATCGAAATAAACACAATTGAGTAATCAGTGGTTACTGCAAGTGGTGGTTGGTTAGTAGCGAAGTAAGATAATCGTGAAACTAGGAGTTATCACTATTTTGTCAATTTCGGTTGGGTATTCAATAAACAAAGCTAATTTCGAAGAGTGTGAAGAGTGGGAGCCGCTGTTAATATAAATACAACAAAATTTTACATAACACCGCGAACAAACCTAATAACAAAGTCCAACATCAACTAATTGAAAATTTGATGTAACTACATAGAGAGTAAAGCTTTGAATTTGGTTCATTTTCTTCCATTATGCAATATGTACACTCCTTACTATTAGGAGCATGAAATATATGAATTTATGACCTCACAATACGTTAACATAGATATCACGTTACTAAAATTATATGGTCCTGAAATTGGTCAGATAATGTAATTGATAATCGACTTATTTGGTTTTTAAAGAAAAGTAAAGTAAAATATATGTTAGAATGTAATCTTAAATTGTTCTTGACTTTTTTGAAGAAATTTAACAATTGCTAATAATATTTGAAAATTGTAAACCGTTGGACTTTTGCGTAACATTAACAAGATTTTTCTACAAAATAATCTTAATTAGCTCTATATTAACTACTACAAAGTATAATTACCTACATAAATTCCGCTGTTCAATATTTGTTTTTAAAATATGGCCGTCCTGTTCTTAAAAACCGTGTAAAGTTACAACCGTAAAGGTTTTGGTAAAGTACATAAAATATGTTATCAATAACCACGGTTTATATTTTTTGTTCAATTTTATGTAAAGTAGGCTAGAGAACTTTTTAAATAAGAACCCTTAAATGCCAGCGATATTGAACACAAATTGTTTTTCCCCATAAACTTACGCCGTCCTGTCCTCCGATTTGAGATTACAAGGTATAATTAAATAATTAAATTGTAATTTAATTTAATTAAAGCAAAAATTGCTAAATTTCATCTTGTTGCAATACTTATTTGGTTATATTTTGAATTATTATTACCTAATATCTTATTATTACATATTTACTTCCGTTTTATATGCTAAAATTGGTTTAGTTAGTTTAAAATTCGCTGCATATCTAACAGATTTCATGTTATACGTTCGTTTTTTTATATCCAACCGTTAAATAACCTTATAGTAACTTAGTTTTTTTATTTTCATGCGAGCATTGTTTAGACAAATAAAAAAAATATGATGAACAAACAACATTTTGATCGGTTTTTTGGTAAAAAGTGTATAACGGATATTTGGAAAATCGACTGTGGTGTGTATTTGTTTTACTCGAACACCAATAAAGTAACAGTGCACTAACTCCTACCTTTTGATTCATAGTGTAAAAAAAAAATAAATAAATATTATCACTTTGAATTGCCTTTATCGCTGCTAATAACGGATAATGACAGTTAAGAAATTCTTAAATATATCACGCCTACTTTTCACATTCTTTATACGTTTCAGAGTATTTTGTATAATGTTGGCCTTTTGAACTAAAAAAATCGTGATTGCTCTTAAAAGCACATTCCTATGTTTACAAATTATTCCAAGAAAGAAATTTTACATAAATTTGGCAATGTACAAAAATTGCTACTTAAGATAAAAAGCTGGAACTATATTATAATTTAACCTAAAGGTAACACTACAACAATCTCCAGCAAGCACTCATATTTTAAAATTTTATATTATACATAAACTTTTTATTATACAAAATTAATAAATAACGCAACAAATGAATGATAACAAAAAAGAAAAGAAACAAAAACATTATTAAAATTATTTTACGTTCGTTCTGGACATTTCGTATGGGCTATGGGAACTTTTGGACCACTTATTGAATCTGCTTCCGGCCTAAGAGCAGTATGAACAACAATCCCGGGTTGGTCATCAGTCTGCGGGTGAAGTTCATGGCTTTCGCCAGGTGTAAGATTAGCTAAAGCAGCTAAAAGGTCATGATTAACAAGAGGTTCGTTTTCTTCTCGTGGCTCCCATCCAGCTGGCGGACTAGCTGGTGGTGATATTAGGAATTGTTTAACAGGTGCTGGTGGCTGAAGATTCTTATGTGATACCGGTGTCACAGGTTGAGCAAAATAACAAGTAATCACAGATTTTTTATTAAACTCGTACTGATGAAGTTGAAGACGAGCATTCGCTGCCGATATGGCGTTATCATAATTTACCCTCAATCGTTTAAAGCTTCTTAACCATTGGAACGTAACATTATCGGAAAAAACTCTGAATAGTTCTTCCATTTTTGCTTTCAGATTTTCGTTGGCAAATACCTCGGAATGAATATTCGTAACTATAATAGATGTGGGAAGGTCGTCAAAAGAATCTGGATCGATAACATCATGTTCATCTTCAGAATCTAACTCTGGTAACGTTGGATGTTGATTTGGTAGACCATCAGCAGGATTTATGAAGATATTTTCATCTGGTGACAGTTTGTCACTACAATCCTCATTTTGTGACATTGCGGAACGTCGATGTTTTCTGCGCTTTTTCCAGAACAAATTAATTACTGATCTTTTTTGATGTCCCTGAAAATATGAAAAATTTATTAAAAATAATTTCACCTAGACTGATTTTATATTCAAGTTATTTTAAGCTTCGAATTGATTACCAAATTATTTGTAAACAAAAATATGTCTGTCATTGCATGTGCTATCATCAGACATAAACTGTTAATAGATTTGCAATAAATTTTTAGCTTTAATAATATTTTTCTATTTTTGAATCTTCAAGGATTTATCGATTTATCTAGTGTACGAACGGAACAAACAACTATTTATAATGAAACACCACTGAGCACTATAAATTAAAATGGGAAATACATATCTCAAAGGCCAAAGATGTTCGTATATATCGATATTAAAATAATGTTTTGGTTCATTTAACACGAATTCTCTCCCTCATAGGTAAATGTGCAATCTGTGTGCAATTATCAAAGGAATTCAATAGATACATGCACAGAAGAAAATAAATAGTTTCCATATATCGAGAAGTAATATTGAGCCTGAAAGTTAAGAAGGTAAATTTATTCATGGGACTTTTAGTAGTGACTTCACTGAAAATGCTTATTAAAATTTAATTTTTTAAAGGAAAATGATTACCAAAACAATGATATATTTTTGATATAAGAAAACAAGCAGTTAATTATAAAAGCGGACCATTTGAACGTAAAATAAATTCATTGAGTACGTTTATCCACCCACAGGTTAAAATAGGCTAATTTTGTGGTCAGTTTTAATAATATCTTGGATTATTTCGTCATACTTTTTACCAATAAGTCGTACTGTATTACTTTGATGTAGGCAGAATCACATTCACACATTGCACGACTTTTTGGAGAAATTTAAGGCTTCAAACGTTAATTTTTTTACGGTGCAGCCAAAAGATCAGGCGTATAGGAAAAATTCATGTGGGGATTATAAGGACTACGAGATCCCTGTGCAATTGCACAAATTGAAGGTAAATGAGTGACATAACGTTTTTATATGTTCCCTCAATTTGCACCTTAAATTTCAAAGCGCGTTTTTTTCAGAGGTGCCCCCTGTAGGCCTAATCCTCCCATGCAAGGAAGCAATAAAAACAAACACTTGCAAAATATTTTACCATGCAGAATAATGAAATGAAAAAAGTTCCAATAAATCCATGTATTGCATACTTATCGGTGGCAAACACCGAACTTAACACCAAAGTTACCCAGGAGCGCAACCTCAAAGTAATGAACACAATACCGAACTGATGCGGATCAGTATTGCCATTATAAAATTTCAAGAAAAGCTCGATGAAACTCCATATAAAAAAGTGGCTGAAATACGGAATGGGGAGCTTTCTTTGTATAATTAATATATATATTATGTAGTTGAGTGCCGATGTACATTATACTTGAATAACTGCGGCCTGTAGTCGTCAAGGAAAACAGAAGATGGCAGACTGTTCCACATTCGTTTAGTTCTGCTTAAGAAGGATTCACGGTATTTTACTGTTGTGCTGGATCTTGTCTCGGGGACGAAGGGGTGAAGACGGCTCGATGCGCGGGTATCACTCGTAGGGATTGATCTACAATCAGACCAGAGATTTCGTTGGAACGTCTATTGAAATGGCGATAAAAGCGCGTCAGACAAGCGACATTGCGCCGATACTCTAGAAAATTAACTCTAGAGGTGATCGCATCGCCGCCAATAAGCTTAAATGCCTTCTTCCTGGACTTTGTTCAACGCAGACAACACATTTCGTCTTGTCCCTGCCTAAATATGTAGCGAGTTGTATTCAAAGTGTTGAAATTATGAAAAATTCTTCATAATGTAAAAATTTGAATTGCTTTATTTAGACTAATGCAGAATTTTTATCCTTTTTTCATTGAAGTTATTCCTATTAAAATTTTGCCCTCATTTCGAAGTCTTCATTACTTTTCCACGCATGATATATCGTCCTTTAATATTTTTTAGTTCAAAACCAAACTAAGTAGATAGTTGGTTTGAAATTAATGAATCGCAATCGTTACAAATAAAAAATTTAATATCATTATGAATGTATTATAGTTATTTTACTTCTACTGAAAAGTCATTCAAGCCACTGCCTTCTTTATATTACCTGAACACAAAATGTTTTACACGGCTTTGAATGTGTGAAAGAAGTATGATACGTACTTCCTTTTACATTGCTTCTTATGGGAATATGAAAAATTATTTCATTGAACTCGCTTTGGAGTCAAAAGCACAAGGCCTGCGAAAGAAAGTAAGACACCATTGAAAACTCTGAATCCTTACAAAATTAATGGTGTAAAAACATTTTTTTCTGTTTCCAATAAAAAGAATTAAATTTTTTTTTTTTGTTAAAACACAACCCTTCCCTAAAATTTATTCATACCAAGTCAAGCGTTGAAGTTGTTACGTGTACAGTGCCGAATATATGAAATTAAGTCAAAATGGAGGTTGGATTCATAACGAAATTTCTTAATTATTTCGACAAAAAAAATTTATCTTATTTTAGTTTTTTGCAAATTATACCATCAGAAAGCTAAACGATTGAATTTTAAAAGGAATTAAACCTTACTCCGCTAAATAAGCTAGTTTTTGTACAGTAATGAGTTGAACCTGAAATTTTGGTTTCTTCCCAAAAGAACCAATGTAAATAGAAATACGAATCGCACTGCTATTATACATTCAAAGATTTTCTTGTCATATGGCCTGGAACTAAAGAAGGCAATTTTAAAGCTCATACAGATAAAAAGTTCTCACCTAATGAAATAAATAACCTTGGCTTGAAGGCATGTCATGGAAGTCTGCGGCTCAAAAATGGAACCATTTTGGCTCTCCCTTTCGCTCTCCAATTTTCCATTTAAAACAATGTATGAGAAGAGGATGGTGCTATGAAAAACATAGATGAATACTCAGTTTATAAAAAAAGCCCCAAATTCATCTACGCAAAATTTCCTTCTACCTAAATAATACTATGCAATATGTCCATCATAGAGCTTAGATAATACCATAAAAAGTGTACCTAGAAAATTCTAATGTATGTTTATTTTTATGCACCAATAATACGTGTATTCGGTGATCTTCTCCGAGCTAAAAACATCAATTTAGAGCTCTGCTCTGTGTTCGAAGAAGAAAGAGTACTGCTCTACTTGCTCTTTTACTGTGTGATGAAAAAAGAGCAGAGCAGTTTAGTTTAGAGCAATTTAGAGTAGGAATTCTTGTATCTGCAACAAAGCAAGAGTTGGAATATGACACATTTTAAACTCTCAAAGAACTTATAAACTTGCTCGGATCAGAGCAGAGCTCTTTTCAGATTTTTTGTTTCTTACTCTTTTTCACTCGAATCATAGATCTGCTCTGCTCTTGAGCAGCGTCAGCAAACAGAGCTAATGGAAACACAAAAGCTCTCCCATCTTTGGGTGGCAATCAGTGCTGGAACTTTTACTACAAGTGTAGTAGATTTACCACAATTTGGGCTAAAGAAAAATTTACTAGAGAACCAGAGAGCAAATTCCGATTTGCCCGATTTTAATCTATATATTAATTATACAAAGAAAGCTCCCGGTTCCGTATTTCAGCCACTTTTTTTATATGGAGTTTCATCGAGCTTTTCTTGAAATTTTATAATGGCAACACTGATCCGCATCAGTTCAGGGTTGTGTGCATTACTTTGGGGTTGCGTTCCTGGGTAACTTTGGTGTTAAGTTCGGTATTTGCCACCGATAAGTATGCAATACACGGATTTATTGAAACTTTTTTCATTATCCTGCATGGTAAAATATTTTGCAGGTGTCTTTTTACTGCTTTCTTGCATGGGATGATTAGGCCTACAGGGGACACCTCTGAAAAAAAAACGCGCTTTGAAATTTAAGGTGTAAATTGAGGGAACATATAAAAACGTTATGTCACTCATATACCTTCAATATGTGCAATTGCACAGGGATACCCTAGTATTAATAAAATTCATTTACTTCAAAGTGTCTTCGTTTTAGAAGAAAAAAAGCGATTTTTTACTTGGTATAGTTGGAGGTTTTACATGGTAACTCTATTAAGAAATTGTCGAAATTGACCCATTTTCGAATTAATAGGAATTTAATAAGGTATCGGTAGCTGCGTTTTTTTTGTTACAGAGTACAGACTAGTAATATATCAACTGAGTTAAAACAACTCCGCTATTTTACGGCGCTAAAAAGCTTACTCAATTATTTAAGTCTTCTACGAGAAAATAGATGGCACTTTTTGAAAGCTTTTCTGTTAAAAAGTTGATTTTACTCTCCATAGCAATTAAAATAAACATAAATGTAAACAAAACCGACATTAATATAAATTTCAAGTTCATTACGGTCTTTACTTAACTTGGGTTTGCTTAAAAAAGAGAAAAATAGAAGAAGAAGAAGAATTATCTCTATACTCGATCGATTGTAACAGTTCTTTTGAGAATTCATAACTCCGTTGCCCGTGAAAACACAGCTTGTGTACCAAATTTCAAAGCTGTAGCTCAAAGCTTTCTCGAGATAACACAGATAAACAGACAGACATATAGACAGGCGGACGATAGATGTCCGTCGAAATCACAAGATATTCCTTGAAAATTCCCACTCACCTAAAAAACCAAAGTTTAAAATTCCCGTAATTTTATTTACTGAACTTACTGACTAGAAAAATCCATAAAAATTTATTGGCAGTAAACGTATTAACAAAATTAATTTAGAAAATCTGATATTTTATTCTTATTAACTCTTTTCAGGTTGTACTAAACTTTAGTCGAGAAGATGAAAAAATCACATTGAAAGGGATGAAATCCTTCAAGCACAAATTAATTTTACTTTACTGCCAAGATGAATGGAAAAATCTTCTGCAAAGTACAATAACAAGAAAAATCGTATCCTTCCGAAAAGGTAGGTGCAAATGTCACCATTATTAACGACAGTATCTAGATCTACTCATGTATAATGTCCTCTATTTTAACGATAAAGTTTCAATTGATTTATCGGCAACAGGATATTCTATATTTTGTCGATATTTCGAAGTTTCATTAAAGACTAGGGAAAGTTAGTACCAAACTCCACCTGCACAATCTGACATCCTTTGTAGCATATCTGTTCAGAATTGATGAACATCAAGTGGGAGGAATAATTTCCCAACATGCTTAAGTTTCAGCTTCAGGAACATCCTTATAACTTTTTCTTGTTTGTATTTAGTTCCAATATCATCGAAGAGATTTTAAGCAAAGGAAATATTTCTAGTTTATCTACCATATAAATAAAGCTATTTATTTTCACAATTTTACCCATTTATTCCAAGGAGATGAAAATCATTTTTCGATTTATATTAAATCAGTCAGATGTGAAATCGTACTTCCTAATCGAGCCATAAAATTTTTTGGTGAAGGTCAAGCTGAGGAATAGGAATGGGACAAAGCACAAAAGCAGAGAATTTGATTTTACCAACTGTATGTGATTTACTAGCATCTCGTTCTATAGTAACCTTGGCGGAAAGCGGAAATAGTTGGAAGTGTTGATAAGTTCACTTTAGTGAATTCTTTAGAATTCTTTGAAATTTCTAAAGGGTTATCAAATAAAATCTATATATGTATTTTTGATTTGAAATAAAAACAAAACAGGATATGATATTAATAAGATTTTTTTTTTATTTTAAATATTGGCTCACGATATTTTTATTTAAAAATAATTTTTCGGCCTTTTTTTTAATTCCATTCTGGAACATCCGATTTTCTTATTTCACCAATGACACGAATAATTTTGATTTTAAGATCATCGAGTATTTGTGGTTTATTGGAATAAGCCAATGATTTCACATAGCCCCAGAGTAAACAGTCCAATGGATCTTGGTGGGCAGGTCGCATCGGTATTTCTTGAACTTTGCTCTCAATAAATTGATTCTTCTGAATTTGAAAGATATATATATTTTTTATTGTAATTATAGCTACTAACATTTCTAATAATTTCTGGGAGTTTTAGGCAGTTCTAACGGTGCAAGCACTAAATTAACACGTTTCCTGCTAGAAATGTAAAAGTTCCGGAAAAAAGCCGCTTCTCTCGGTTTCTTTCATTTTTCATGCTTCAATCTACTGTTTAAAAAAGCGTGGTGTCATGGTTTTTACCGCTTTTTATGGTTTTTTACGGTTTTTATGGCTTTTCACGGCTTTTTTATCCTTCGATAGTTGAAATAATAAGGAATTTATCTGTATATTCGGCTATTTACTAACCTACTCGCATATCTATATTAATATTTCTATTAGAACTCTGGTTTATATACTTGTATTGAACTACACGTCTACACGAACGTTCGAATTTGGGTTCAATTCGCTTTTAAAAGCACGAACCCGAACTACACGTGAATTGAAAACACGAACCTTGAAACGGTTCGAACTACACGAACACGTAAAAGTTCAAACTACACGGAATTTACTAAGGTTCGTGTAAATATCGACACGTATCTCTAATTTTAAATTACTAGGAGACCGCTGTGCAATTGCACAAATTGAAGGTATATGAGTGACATAACATTTTTATATGTTCCCTCAATTTGCACCTTAAATTTCGTTTTTTTCAGAGGTGTCCCCTGCAGGCCTAATCCTCCCATGCAAGCAAGCAGTAAAAAGACACCTGCAAAATATTTTACCAAGCAGAGTAATGAAATGAAAAAAAGTTCCAATAAATCCATGTATTGCATACTTATCGGTGGTAAACACCGAACTTGACACCAAAGTTACCCAGGAACGCAACCCCAAAGTAATGAACACAACCCCGAACTGATGCGGATCAGTGTTGCCATTATAAAATTTCAAGAAAAGCTCGATGAAACTCCATATAAAAAAAGTGGCTGAAATACGGAACCGGGAGCTTTCTTTGTATAATAAATATATTGATCAAAGCAACAAAATTTTGAAAGCTTCTTTCGTTCGTTTATTTACAGGAAAAAAGCAAAAAGCCGCTTTGCTTTTAATGGTAAAAACCACAAAAAGTCGGAAAAAACCATAAAAAACCGAAGAAAGCAAAGCCGTATTTTGCACTTTTGCATCTCTATTCCCTGCCACGTGTGCCGTTTTCAATATACGTTTTTCTTACATGAGAATATTACAAGTAACTGAAACGTATATGAGACTGGGTTATCAGATCTGGCACTGACAGAAATCAGTACATTGAGTTGAAAGATTTTCGTTCATTGTCAGTTGTACTTTCTAGCACAAAATCTTTCGAAACGTAAGCGAACTCTAAATACTCTTATTCTTATTTTTTCAATTGAAGAAATTTGAAAATTGAAAATTATATAAATTTGTATATATAACAAACATAAAGAATTCTGCTAACCAAAAACAAAAAACAAACCAATTATATATAATATAATGTATAAAGATCAAATAGCCTCTTTGTATTTATCGTTGGTTTGGATTAACTTTACAATATACTTCCCTTCTTCTCCCTTTAAGAAATTAAAAAAATTTTGGCAAGACATTTTATAATATAATAATATAATTAGTTTTAAAAATTAATTCGGATTCCAAATTTTCAATTAGTAGATGATTTCTCTCTTTCCTGCAATAAACAAACATTTTACTGAAAACCCTTTCGCTGACAGCGTTGGAATGAGAAATCGAAAATATGTGATTTATAATTTTTTCAAAATTATTATTTTCACCGTACTCAAAAAATTGAATCCACTTTTCTTCAACAGATAATTTTGTAAAATTAGATGGCCCCGCTTGAGATAAGAATGATTTTAAGCCCACATATTTATCGAAGACATTGAACAATGTCTAAAATATCTTAAAAAATTAGGAATTTCCTCCAAAGAAAGTGTACTAAGCTTTTCGAAATTATTATTATAGAAATCAAAATTCTCCTCTAAATAAGTGATAATACTTCCCAAAAAAAAACATTAGCTCTCGTTTCAAATAATCTTCTCATTTACGTACTGAAATTAAAATTATACGAAATCAGTACACGCAAATTTCTAAGTATGAAAATAAGTACAGTACTTATTAAATCAGTACAACTGGCAACCCTGATGAGAGAGTTACTCTCTAAGCCGTTCACACATTTCAAAAAAATGTGTTAAGATTAGCCTCGCCGACAAGCATGCAGGACAAATAACCGTCAGTAAGGTTAACCGATTGATAGAACAGATGAAAAAGGAAACAGTTATTGATGACAACAGACAAAGCAACCGACAAAAGGACCAAATCAATAAAATAACACAAAAGATTATAGCCCAAGAGTTGCTAAGAACCAACACCCAGTCGAAGAGTCACAGAAGCAAATGCAGACGACTCTTAAGTACATCCTTAGATACATTCAGATCAAAGTGCTCTGCAATGCGGTTAACTGCTATACGGTTAATAGGTAGGTTCATGCCTACCGTAATTAAATAACTTGTAGCAACTATAAGTAGCAACTATTGATATTGACCCTAAAGAACACCCTAAAAATTGAGGACTGTGATAAATCCTTAGAACTGATCCAATTACTCAAGGTATGTATATATATATGTAGAAAAGATACTTTTACGGACGCGGTAATCCCAGCTGATTGAAATCACCCTTGGACTACTAAGAAAGCTGCATTTCATTTTATGCTTAATAGAATGCTTTCTTTACCTTTAACACGACGTCGTAATTATAAGAATTAAACATAATCATGGAAATAGTCATAAATAATGATTACAAAAAGGATATGATTTACAAAATGTTAAACAGAAATAAAAATAATATCGTTCTTTCTTTATCTCATGAGCGATGCCACGGATGATAAAGTAAATTGGGGAAAAATTCCGTATATTCAGCACGTTTCAGAAAAATTGAAAGAAATATTAGAAAATAATATTCAGCCTGCTTTTTTTTATAATTGTAGCTTAAAAAGAATTTTAATAATAAAGTTGGATAAATAATTCCAAATATAGATAAAAGCGAAGTACATCGGATTAGTTGTGAGGATGCACAGCGAATTACACAGGGAAGACAAAAGGGAGAAAAAAATAATAGGGGCAATAAAAACTAGATTTAAAGAACAGATAACCGGTACTAATAACAATTAACTTTCTTTTTTTGGAAATATTTAAAAGAAGCAGGACATAAATCAAAAACTGACAATTTGAAATTATTGAAAACTTTGGGGGATGGACGAGTTTTTGATATATTTGAAATTAAAAAAAAAACTAAAAGCGCAGGCAAAAAACTGATAAATGATCAGCTCGATTTTGGAGATAGTAGTCCGTTACTAGATCCAGCTTCGCTTGACTATTGAAGATATATGTTAAATATCAGTTAGGAGTTCAGCTTTGATAATGTTTTAAATCGGGCGAAACCCGTCAGCTGTTTAATATTGTAAGTTTTATAGTAAAAGTTTTGTGGAAAATTGATTAATATGAGTTCTAACAAAAGAAATATTTTCCATCATATAGAATCAAAAAACTTGATTAAAATTGATGAAAATCGATAGAACACGCATCCTGAGCCATACCCATGATTGTCCACTTTGAAACGAATCTCCATTTGTCTTTCTGGCCATGACCTTGACAAAGCTTCTAAGGGTATTTGTGCAATGAGCACCCCTCTTGCACGAACAAAAAATGATTCACTAAAAAAGGAGTGAGGGATTGATCTTTAAGGGGGTTTGATCAAAAGGAGTCAGGGGCTTGATCAGGACATCTCTGCATTTATTGCTATGTTATATGTTGGAACTCATCTTTCCGCATCACCCTGTACGTAGTGCATCCAGAGTCTTTTAAGTTTAATGTAAATAACTTCAGGAAGTAATTCGGTATGATAGCACTGAAAGAGGATTATAGGGAGTAGGACGGAGCAAAATGCATTATTTCTTCCACGACAAATCCCACATTTTTCTGTTCAAAGATTCTATTAGATCGTCGACTTCATCACATTAATACAACCTAAAAATCAATTGTACCAGTGATTGTTATTTTTATCAAAATCGACACTTGTAGAACCCTCACATTGAAAGGAGTTTACACGTAGAAATTATTAAAGTATCCGAAAATCAAGTCATTCATTCGTTTAATAGCAGTTATTCACTAAATACAAGCATTATGTGTATAGATCTCGATCTCCACTCAATTAGTCTTATAAAAGTTATTGAACAAATTTACTTCTTAATAAACCCAACAGTTTCTCGTTAATTAAAGTAGCAATCATGTGTTCAACACTGCCACCAATGCACTCTCCCGGGAAATATGGTGCCAATCGATTTTGCATACGTTTAGTGATGATGAAATAACAAATGTCCACCATTAAGTCTCCCTATGAATTTCAGTAGCGGTGAGAATTACCATTGCTCCACTACCTAAAATTAGAATTGTTATTGGCAGACGATTGAAAGTAGTAGAATAAGAAAACAACACAATAGAAAGATAATGAAATGTTTATTGGGACTGAATAACACATGACATAATATTGTGTGTGATTGATTTATACGAAAACGAAAAAGGAGAAGAATAAGTACCCAGAACTATTTTCAGGTGATGCACTTCAAAATAGTTCATCAAAAGTGTAAATAAATTTTTAAATTCCTCAAGAACCGTTTGTAGATTTATCTATATATTAATTATACAAAGAAAGCTCCCGGTTCCGTATTTCAGCCACTTTTTTTATATGGAGTTTCATCGAGCTTTTCTTGAAATTTTATAATAGCAACACTGATCCGCATCAGTTCGGGGTTGTGTTCATTACTTTGGGGTTGCGTTCCTTGGTAACTTTGGTGTTAAGTTCAGTCTTTGCCACGGATAAGTATGCAATACATGGATTTATTGCAACTTTTTCATTGTTCTGCAAGGTAAAATATTTTTCAGGTGTCTTTTTACTACTTGCTTGCATGGGAGGATTAGGCCTACAGAGGACACCTCTGAAAAAAACGCGCTTTAAAATTTAAGGTGCAAATTGAGGGAACATATAAAAACATTATGTCACTAATATACCTTCAATTTGTGCAATTGCACAGGGATCTCCTAGTTTTTGTAATTGTAGAAAAAATCTAAATCTAGCCATACTGGCAATTTTTTAAGGGGATGTGAGACCACGAGAGTCCCTTGAACTCAGGCCACTTTTAGGCCAAATCTAGGCACATGTAACTGTCTCTGATTCCTCCCCGCATCCCCTACAGCCGGGACCGATCTTTTGTTAGTGTCCCTTTGGAAACTATGTCCCGTCAGGATTGAAATCAGTAACCGTAATGATGGTTTATTTAGTCTGAGAAGTTTAGATATTGAGCTGGCATTTGGTGGGCCCCACAGTTCCTTGCTCGTCCTAGCAAACGGGGTCTCGTCCCACACCCGATGATGTTGGTCGTTCGCTCGGCTTGTAATGCGCCCCAGTAGAAACCTAATTGACAACCTCGTCGGGGAGGGTGGGCCCCCTCCCGGGCCAACTCATCCGCCCTGTCGTTGCCATAAATACCGCTGTAGCCCGGCACCCACAAAACAATTACTTCATTGTTTTGTGACAGTTCATTAAGAACGCATTTGGATTCTCTTACTATATCTTAGATGTTACGAAGTGTTTCATCAGGAATCAGCCGCTCGCCCCGAAGGTATCTACCCGCTTCTAGTATGGCTTTGACCTCCACCTGAAAGGTGGATTTTATTACCAATTTTTTTCTAAATTGACTAAATTCTAATTTGAAAATTTAATAGTTTAAATGATAGAGCTTTAAGTTAACTTAACCCATTCAAGACCACTATTACAAATATCAAGAAAAATATTCTTAATTCCTTAATTTTTTTTATTGCGTTAACATATCTTTAGGACTGGAAGATAGATTTTTCCTTTTCCATGTCTGTTAGCTTCCAAACATTAGCCACTGCAGTCTAATATAAATAATGACAACCACCATTTATTCCCACGTATATTTATCCGATAGTTTTCAACAGGGTTAACATGCAAGTCAACGGCGCCATAAAATGGCGGAATAAATGGATTAATATAGTAGTATGAAAATAGCTATAACTACATTTGAATGAAGGTTACAAAAACTCCAAATACAGTTATAATAAATTAAAAAAAAAAATCTATTACCTTGTTTGTAGATTTGTAGTAATTTAACACCAGGTCAATAAATCCAAAACATATTTTCATTACGCCCTGTCTACAGCAAATTTAGTAACCTGCAGCCCTTGAGATCATAATTAATTTGCATTCTTTGCAGAACGATTAAAAACTCGTGGACAAGAATCAATAAAATGAAGGCTGCAATTAGAAACTCCCTCAATGGAAAAAAGGAGTACTGTCCGAAGCGACGCACATACCTATTCATTTCGATTATGATAATAATCAAAAGCTATTGAGCAGTTAAAATCATTTTATGTCTTTCTGGTAAGAACTGAAGGGCTGTGAAATTCCTTGTTTTTTACTTCCCTTAAAAATGCTGTCACTTATTCTGTTGTCACTACCAGCAAAATAGTTGTTGGCACTGCAAAGTTGCTTTTGCTTTCGACTGGATCTCTAGGACTTAAAATATATTTTTTGACGAATTATGTAAAGTTTATACGGGTGAAGTCAGATTAAAGATTTTCCCCTTTTTCAATTTTATTTAAGGCTTGCTGAACTTGTATTTATTTCTATTAGACAGCTTGAATTAATTAGCCGCGTTTTTTTAGCAGCAGAGTACAGAGTTGTTATACATTAACTGGGTTAAATTAACTCGGTTATTTTACAGAGTTAATAAGCTTACTAGGCTATTTAAGTCTTCTACAGGAAAATAGATGGAGCTTATCGAAAGCTTTTGTGTTAACAAATTGATTTTGTTCACCATAGCAATTAAAATAAATACAAATGTAGACAAAACTGATATTAAGATAAATTTCAAGCTCATTGCGGTCTTTAATTATCACGGGTTTCTTAAAAAAGAGAAAAGCAGAAACAAGAGGAGAAGAATAACCTCTGTATTCTATGGATTCGAACCGTTCTTTTGAGCCCCCAAAAAACAGCTGTTATACCTTTAAATATTTCAAGATAAAATTCTATGCAAATACATTTTTCAAGCCACCGGTGACCCCCATTTGAAAGCTCTCTCCGGATAAATACATTTTAACACGTAGTTCTCTCACAAAAGCTTTTATACTAATTGTGTCACTCAACCTGTTAACTGAACGTGTCGGGGCTTAGTAAATGACATATTTAGTCCTATGGTGTTCTGGATTACAACATTGGTTATATTATATGGAACTGAGAATGTGATGATTTGTTCTTAAATAACAATTCACATTTGAAAAAATTATAGAATCCTAGAGAGGGGAAAAATTCCGAAATGCAAAAAGTTGAATTTAGTTCGGACAAGGGTGCACAAATTCTTATTTAATCCGACCAGAGTCCCATTTAATTCGATAATTCAGACACGATTTAAAGTTGCATTTAATTTGGACGAAGGTATGCAACATTCACAATTCGGACAAAGTTTCATTACACCGAAATATATTGCAGCGACTAAAAGCTTAAACACCTTAGCTAGATTGCTAAAGAGCTTGTCAGTTCCTATGCCTACAAAACTACCGCTTTATGCAAAGCGGATCTTAGATTGCTTACGGGCTATCTATCTGGCCATCATGGGCTAAGATTTCACCTGAGTAAAATGGGCCTGCCTAGAGAGACGGAGTGTCGTCTTTGTATGAAAGACGATGAGACCACCATGCACATTCTGGGTGAATGTCCCGCTTTGGCATGGCTGAGAAGAAAGATTTTCCTCCGGGAATTCTTAACCCCCGGTAAGATTAAATCCTCCTTGCTTTCATAAGGAAGGCAGATAGCCTATTGCAGTAATAGGAGGCTTGGCACAATAGATCTTTTTAGGTCGCAGTGTCTGACTTTGGTCTACCTTCCTATAGTTAAATAATAATAAATAGCTAGATTGCTGACGGCATGCTTCTTCCCAAAGTGAACAAACAAATTCATTTCCCTTTAAGAAAAAGAGATAATTCTTCTCTTTTAGATACATGTACTGTTTCTATGTTTTGAAGTTATTAGTATCTCTTCCTGCTATATTCAAACTGTTTTTTTTCATTTTTATTAATACTGTAATTTCATTCTTTTCAGTTTTTCAAAATTGCCCCTACTTCTTCCAACAAACTGAGCAATTCCTTGTACATATCGTTTTCTTACAATAATTTTTTTTTTTTCAGTGAGTATTAATTTTTTTTATTTTTCTGAACACTTTTTCATCTATACATTTTATTAACACGTTGACTGCCGTGTGGGGTGGGGTGACCAGCATTTAAAAGCTCTCTCACCACAAAGGCATTTTAATACGGAACTCTCTCACGAAAGCTTTTATGCTAATTTCGGCAGCCAACCTGTTAACCATACTACTTCAGGGCTGCTACAGTTAGCAAAAAGCTTTAGTGAGAGAATTCCGTGTTAAAATTGCCTTCGTCATGAGAAAGCTTTTTAAGTGCCGGTCAACGGTGATTGGCAGGGCAGTTACCGTGTTAAAATGCATAGAAAACTTTGACGCAGTGGCGTCACGTAAACAAAAATGATGAAACATGTACTTGGGCTTCCCATACCTTGTGTTCTCTATATTGTGGGGTTCCTGGGTTAACCCAGGATTAATTTAGTATGAAAATTTTCTAGCCCAAACCTGCAGCTCGCTTCTGCTATTTCTCTTGCGGAAATTCTCTATTTGATGACGTCAAACAAATTCATAATTTTCAACTCTATTATGTTTATTCGTTTTTATATGTGCTAGTTGAGAAAAACGTGATGAATTCTATTGAGTGTACATAAGCGTGGCCTCTATAGCGGGGCAGAGATAAGAAGGGGTGGGGCTAGTAATAAAAATTTTTAACAACTGGTCCTGACTGCTTGTGTATTTTTTGCAATTTCTGGCAGCAGTTCAGTAGATTTCAGTTTTCAACAGTGTGAGGTCGTGGATCAGTCGTGATCAGTGTGAGTGATTTTTATTAATAAACCCACCAAATTTGACTATGAAGTATTCTATGCCAAATTGTAGGAATAATTCCTCTATGCGTCGTAGGCATAGACATATAAAACTCCTGGACCGCGCAATGCCCTGTCTCACATGGGCACACTTTTTCTGGTTTTCTTCTTATCAAATCGTTCTTAGACGAAACGACAGGCAACTACTTTTAACTCTTTCATTTGCATGGCTTGCAATGCAGCTGACACTGATGAAGTGCCACTGGAATCATCCTTAGACGGAAAGAGACGACCTGAGAAAAGTGATCCCATTTTGCTACCAAGTATAGCATTGTGACGCGCGGTCCATTTCTTTATGTTGGTGCCCAGCGGTCAGGAAAGAATTCATTTGTGTCTAACGAGATCTCGTACAAAATACAGAGTGCAGTGAAATTATGAAAAGTTTGTGTTTAAAAATTTTTTTAAAGTATTGGTGTAAAATTCTTTTTATTTAATATGGGTAAACATCACATTAAGTGTTTGCGTTGATCGCGAAAGACGACAAACCCAATTTGAATTTTTTCACACTTCCGGAAAATAATAAAAGATATGTACTTACTCGTATTATAAAATAAATGGTGTACGAAAAGATCTCGCTAATTTTAAGAATCTCATAATTTCAAATCTATGTTAGTTTCAATTTCTCCCTGTTTACTTAATTAATTTGCAATTTTTATTAAACTGTTGAAAGTTAACATTTCAGAAACACTTTATTATTGTATTATTTATTAAGTTATATGTAATGTTATAACAATTAATAAAATATGTATTTGAAAACTAAATTTTTTGGCTCCATTTGCCATACACCCTGTGCTCTCTGTTTCAATTTTCACATCTAATGTGTTTCATTTTCCAAGATTTCTTATCTCTGTCTCACACATTGTGGTGTTTATTATTGTCCTCTTTCAACAAACCGTTAAAGGCCATTTGAAGAACGGCACCAAGGTCAGAGAAAGATAAAGAAAAATGTCTTAAGTGTCACCACTTTCTGTACAGATACACTTTTTTTCACGGCTTGTGTATAGCTCAGTGGCTAAGTTGTGGCTGGGACTAGCTCAGAGTTAGATCTAAACACTTGGATAGGAATACGCCAAGTTAGGAAAATAAGGACCACACAACCTTACTGATTTACGTAGCGGTTTTGATGGGTATGAAAACTGGGAGTATGAGTTGAACTCTGACTTTATTTGTCAATGCGTGAATTTTATATATTTACAAAAGTGCTAACCTAATCAAAGTGCAAATTATTAAAAAAGAATTTCTTAATAATACGAGGTCAATAATTTCTTCGTCAGCTAATTTTGATGAGCAAGCAATAACTAAATTCTGTGTCGGTTAATTTTGCTTATTAGGCTTCAACTGAGGTCGTTGGCTTGCAAATCGTTGAATATGTATCAACAGCTTGTAAAGCATGTATCCCGGGGGATTTGAGCCGCAGCCAATAAGATATAAATTAAAATAAAACACATTTCTCCCATCGAAAAAAAAAACTTTGAAGAGAAACAAATATGTTTTTCTCTTTCTGCTGTACGCATTATTTAGATTAACTACATTCGGTTCTACTCCTGTGAAAGTTTTTGTTTTCTTTTTTTATAATTTAAGCATATAGTTGGTCACTTTTCGGGGTTTTCTCTTTCATATCAATAAATCTTGGGAACGAATATTCTTGCAGTGTGTTCAATGAGGACGCTCAAACTCTTAAAAAAGGATATTTAGCAGAGTGCGGGACCTTCAGAGATAAGGTATCTTATTTCCATAATACTCCTAGTGGAATATGAGGAGTAAGGACAAAATATTGTGTGTTGAAGACATCCATTTATTACAATTCTAAAATAGCAGTAATTATATAGTAATAGTAATAGTTTTTTTTTGCAACAGAAAGGAATACATACTGCATTAACCTGATACTTTTTTTATGATAGCGAAACAAATTCTCTATTTAAATAATACTACGAGATCCCTGTGCAATTGCACAACTTGAAGGTATACGAGTGTCATAATGTTTTTATATGTTCCCTCAATTTGCACTTCAAATTTCAAAGCGCGTTTTTTTCAGAGGTGTCCCCTGTAGGCCTAATCCTCTCATGCAAGCAAGCAGTAAAAAGACACCTGCAAAATATTTTACCATGCAAAATAATGAAAAAAGTTGCAATAAATCCATGTATTGCATACTTATCCGTGGCAAACACCGAACTTAACACCAAAGTTACCCAGGAACGCAACCCCAAAGTAATGAGCACAACCCCGAAGTGATGCGGATCAGTGTTGCTATTATAAAATTTCAAGAAAAGCTCGATGAAACTCCATATAAAAAAAAAAGTGGCTGAAATACGGAACCGGGAACTTTCTTTGTGTAATTAATATATAGATATAGATGAGAACTATTGAACTATTAAATAACATGAGAACTATTGCATACAATTATTGTATACAAGGCCTCCTTTACAATGAATTTGGGGCCTCAAGTTCTAAATTGTCATCTTGCAATGAGACTGTTTCGACTTCTACTACTTCTACTACTACACTTTTAGTAGACAAGAGAGAATAGCAAGGGCAATAGAAGTGCTCCAAGTAATCTAAACTCTGACTCTGATAGTGAACGAGCAAATGTTATGCGTTACCTTATATGCCTGCCTCGTTTCAAAAGACTTGATATGTTCACATTCCAGAAAAGTTATTTACTTATTTCCTTATTGTCATGCGACAGACATCAAAATCAGTTTTATTTGGCTTAATGTTCTTAGAGCACACATCTCGGACCAAATGATATTACCCTGAACAATATTTGATGTTTTTGAGGGCGCAATAATCAGTATTGTTTATTTCCTTAAAGAGGTTGTTAATGTCTTAAACAAACGGCCCGCATCTATCTTCACACCAATCCTTTTGGGAATGAAAGGTGTCTGCCAAAATGGTTTGCAAACATGCCAAATTAATTGGCAAACATGCCAACAGAATGTAAAAATTTCAAATATAAAATAAAAAAACAGATTCTTTAGAGAAGGTGAGACTTTTATTACACCTATCTAATATGAAAAACTTTTAAATGTGCATAGCGAAGGCATTTTACTAATAATAAAAGATGTTAATTTTTTATTTCAATACCAATTAAAGAAACCAAATGTTGAATGTAATCCAAAGCTTCTTTAATACTCCAGATGAGACCATAGTGATTGCAACAATAAATATTTCTGTATTAAGTCAACATATTGACATATTTGAAGATAAAAATAGACCATCACGGGTACAATGAATGAAACTACCACGAGGACTTTTGTTGTTTCCCTTTCCCCATTAACTATGTAAATTACCTTCATCCATAAGGTTTACAGCAGGGGGTGCGGACACAAGAATCATATCATATTAAATTTATACAGCAATTCAAGAGATGTTTTTCAATTTTTACGAAATTTGAATGCATTTAAATTAAAATAAATCTATGGGGGTTGACGTTACATAAGACAACACCAAAGGGGTTGAAATACCATCCCTTGTCATTTACTCTTACCTTTTTGGGGAACTTGAGAAATTCCTCTTTAGCAATATCCAACGGTAATCGAACTAGGCCGGTTTGAGTAACGCTATCAGAAATTTTGTGGTAGGTATCTGCACACAAATTAACTTAATTCAAGGGCAAACAAACAACAAAAACACTACCCTCGTTCTCACCGTATATTTTTTACTAACAATTTCACTAAAACTTCTCTCCAACTTTCCCTTAATAAATATTTCACATATATGACTTTTCTGTTGCAAATTACAAGATATTAGATAAATTCAAAATTTTCCAAATAATTTCCACAATTTCCTACGTACCGAAAATCTTCAAGACACCCGGATCATCGCACCCGCCGTACAATGAATAAATGTCAAATGTTCATCACATCAAGGAATATGTTTTTTTTATTTTATAGATTGGCTGTCCTGCTAAAGTCTAGAGACTGGATTTATGGTTTGTTTACAATAACAGGAATTAATAAAGATTATGAATTGTATTAAAATAAAACGTGAAAACGGTAGAGAATGGATTCGTTTTCAATGAAAGAAAACTGTGTCCTAACTGCTGTTTATTCCTAGTGCCGATCAGTTATCTTCGATGTTTTCAATATATCGAAGTTCATGATGTTCGATATGATTTCGATATCATTCTAACTTCGAAGTGAGAACAAAAAGGAGCAGAACAGCAGAGCAAATCCCACATTCAGAAAATTTTTGGCTCCTCACCTTAAGGTTTGCGTTTTTGTTGAAAACTTGAACGAGATGGCTTTATTGATTGATATTTGTAAAAAAAAAAGAACAAAGAATGAAGGGGGAAGTAAAATTCCGTGCTAGAGGGGAAATTGGCATTTTAGCTCGTAAAATTTTGTAGGCTTATATTTTGTCTTTTTTCGTATTTTATCATGTTAGCTTTATCTATCCCGCTCGCACTATTTCTTTGCCAAATATAATATAAATATAAATTGGCCAATTAAGTGACTTTTGATTGTTGCTGTTGCTCCTAGCAGGTGCAATCGACGTAAATTGTCTGCAAGAAAGCGAAGCAAATGCCCTTTGGGTCCCGCCAGCTTCGAGCATACAACGGAAAAGGAGCGGAAACAACGAGGCAAAAGTGAAGCCAATTTGCTTACTAACACGTAGAAATTTCGGTCCACTTTACAGTGTAAAAATTGACAGTTTGGGTTAACCC
>QYTT01085100.1:16501-33883 GCA_006980735.1 Dasypogon diadema | reverse complement strand
AAAACGCGGATTTAACAACTCAAATATTCCAAAATGAATTTTTAAATAAAAAATTCTTTTGAAACATCTCTTCATCGAAGTAGGTATTTCCGTGTATCAACAACGAATCCATCAAGTGTGTGGTTTAAATTACCTACCTCTTCAATTTAAACTATTTCAAATATTTGTCTAAATTTACTGAAATAAACTAAAGCATCACTTTGAGATGTATCTGTATTATTCCTCATTTTGGAGCTACCAACAATTAACAAATTATAAATGGAACACAAATGCACTGCTTATGCAACCCATTTCAAATTATTGCTTCCGTTGTGGAAATCCACAACAGTTTACAAGAATTGTTATTGCTGTAGCTATGCAGCCCATTTACTAGAATCACTCACCGATACGACATCTAATGAGAGCTCAGCCAATAAGTGCAGACTCATAACACCCTCTTGCTGTCACATCCTCAGCCTCGTTTAATTAAACTTCATCCTTGCGATATCCGAGTGCACAAGAGGTGTACAACTTCAGAACATGAGTCCTGGCGTTATATTCATAACTACTTTATCTCTGGCTCCGGACAAGTGTTCTTAAACTGGTATATGGTGTTTCACATGGAAATCGGGAAAGGTGTGCTTTGGTCCTTTGGAATCAGCGAGATCCTTTAATTATGGGGACTTGTTAGGAGTAAGAGTGGTCTCAGATTCAGTTTTTCTACACAGGAAGCAAACTAGATAACATACTTTTTTTACTCCCACGCAAATAAAAGCGGATATTGAGGACTGACTGCAGGTATTTTGTAGAGCAAGTTGTCGCAAGTACACTCACATCTCACCAGTAAACAATGATTAAAAGTTAGAAACCATCGTTGAAAATGGAATGAGCTGGTATGTTCGCTCCACGTTATTTCTATGCAGCAAGTGTAACCCTCAGACTCAGTGTAAGGACACTTTGCGATTATGCTAAAATGTTTCAGATATGTGCTACAAGGTTCCTCTGGGGCGTAAGTGGAGGTTGTTATTTAAAGTTTTTTCCTGGTAAATTATGCAAATGAAGGGAGCGCATATAGTGCAACCGTGTGCACCTCGATGAGCATTGAAGTCAATTCCACCCGGTGAGACCTTTTTCTTCCGTTTAAGCATTTTAATTGGAGCAATGCTGTTCCTAATCTTATGGGTGTTTCATTACGAGGGTATTGATTTTCCCTGATGGCATTCGAAGGTGGTTTAGTTTGCCTTGATTGGTGATTTCAGTGGATTCATTAATTGGCAAATGGAATTGATAATTGGTTTGTTTAGAGACGTGAAAGCATCAATTCAGCAAACCCTCAGTGCTGTGAGTTGGTACGTAGCGTAAATGAAAATTCCCTGGAGAGTACAACAGAAGAGATGAGACCATTTATTGGGTATGTAATTATTTGTGTTGTTATATAATGATTTGTACAAAATTTATAATTTTAAAATTAGTAAATATTATTGAAATCGTAAAATAAAAATTTTGATTTGATTTTTTGTACAACAAGTCTTACTCGTGCGACGAGATTTTCAACTTTTTTAAGATTTGGCATAATAGATAAGCCCAAGAATGTAGTGATATCTTTCACAAGAGGAGCTTGGTGAAGTTAGTACCCCCAGATTTGAATCTCACAAAAAAAATTATCGGATTTATTTGCCCAAGTTACGCCCAGGGTTTTTTCAAGCATTCAGAAATGTTGTCCACCTATATTAAACGAGAGTTAACCAAAATATAAAAATTAATTAATTAAGCGATTTTAAAAATTACCAATGCCATCAATTTGCCCACGTTTTGCTCAACCAATGAATAATTTTGCCTACCCATATAAGAATGGCTATGGGGTTATTAAAATATTTCCGTAACACTCCTAACTACGCATTTGAACAAATGAAATCAGCCATTTTTTCCACGCCTTGTGCTGTTTCAACAGCACTCTACAGTGTAGTCTCACGAAAGATTCGAGTCTTCATGCCTACAAAATCCAGTTCACTCAACAACACAAGTCTACAGTTCATACACATCGAAGAGAATTTGTCCTTTGGGAAGTTGAAGGACAACAAATGAACGGTTAGTTTTCCAACAAATTCACCTTCAGCAATGAGACCCACTTTCATGTTCATGGTGGAAAATCCACACGTGCCGCATGTGAAGACATTAGCTGTGTTTTTTTGCACAAGATCCATACAGATCTCAAGATCCTGATCTCACTTAGACACGTAAATGCAACAACAACACAAGATTCCGATCTTTATACAGATCTTTGATCTGGATCTTTAAAGATCTGAAAATTAGTATTTACTCTCACATATAGGCGCATTTTCTAGTCTTAGATGTTGGTACTACTTGTCAAACTCAAAGAGTAGTTTTAAAAGTGAGCTAACACATATAATATAAGATTGTAAGGAATAAGAAAAAACAAGTAAAGTTTACGCGTTTGAAATATTGCTGTAGGTAATAGCATAATAAACTAACGCCTTAAAATTAGCAGCTGTCAACTTGACAATGATTATCGGTACTGCCAATGTATAAAACTAATTCCAATAAGATCCCGATCGTTTTTTTGCCTACAGATCAGGATCTTGTGTCACCGTTTGATGCGGATTATGGGCTGAAAGCATCATTGGACCATTTTTCTTTCAGCATTCTGTCGCTAATGCACACACAGTCAATGGTGAGCGGTATCAGGGCATGATAACCCAGTTTTTTGTACCTCAAATAGATAGTATGGATCTCAAAAACATGTGGTTCTCACAGGACCGTGCCACTTGCCACACATCACGTGAGACAATGAGATTCCTTATCGCACTCTGCTATAAAGTTATTTCATCAGGATTGCTATATGTAATTTTTATTTATGTTCCTGACAAACCAAAGCGCTGTAGATATTTGATTTATGCCCTCCTTCCAAATTCTTTATTCTATTTCTTGAATTTTTGTATCACGAATTACGAATTTTTAGCCTATTTTTCGTCTTGATCGTCTCTTTCTCATGATATAATTTTTAGCCTGTGCGTAATTTTATATATAATATCCACTTTTGAGCCTATAAGAAATTATTCTGTAGACTAACCTAAGCTAAATGCCAGCGATTTCAACCATAAATTCAGCAATTAGCTAAGTGGGACAACGTCTAGGCGTCTAGGGGCATAATTTACGATTTAAGATCTACACGCCTTATCATCAATTATTAAAGCCACTGGATGTAATAAAAAATTTCCTATTTTGCTCACATCTTTACCCTAAAGGACATTTAAGAAGAATCACTAATTTCCATGACAGTTTTTACCAAGATATCTTTTAAATGTTGGCTATCAATCTTCGTCATTAGTTCGTTTCCCTAACGTGAAGTGGTTTAATGTTTAGCAATTATTTTCGGTGACTCACCACAATTACTCCATTAAAGTCGCGCTGCTCCGATATAAAATATTTCCCTGTAATTACAAGGCGAAATGATAAAATTTAATTTTCAGCTCATTAATTATTCCAAAAATCTATGACACTTTTCGGGTGAGTTGGCTTCACTACCGAAAAGACAACAAATTCATGGTTTCACCAAATAATTGTGGGTTTGACGTGATTAATTGAATTTTATACTTCATGGAATGAATTATGTGTCCTAGTCCTGACGAAGAAATCCCTGTGTCATTGTGGGAAAATTGTCGCTTTGTTTTCCTCGTTATCCAACGACAAGCAAAATTTTCAATTATGGAAGCAAAATTCATTTGGGAAAGGTAAATTATTATTGGTTAAAATGCATACCTTCCAGTAAGCAAAAATTCGTTAATAATTGCAAAATTGATTTTGTTATGATATCGCAAGTGTTAAGCTGTTGTAATGCGTCACTTGTTGAGGTTATTTAACCCTATTATTGATTTCGTGTGTTATTCATTTCATTCCAAAAATGCATTTTATAACGTATTGTAATTTTACAAACCTTTTTAAAGGACTCTTGCAGAATTTTAGATACATGTCTATAAGGACTACTTACGGCACATTAATAAACAATTTGTGTTTAAGATATTCAAGTGAAAAATCTGTGTGCATCTAAAAGTAAATATAAAATCTAATAAAATAAAAGGATAAAAAATAACATTTCAAAGCAGGAAAAATAAGCTTAAAAAATATTAAAAAGTCTTCCATAAAAATTAGAGGATTTTAGCAAAAGACTCCTGCCCTAAGATTCATACAACCCTCAATTCTTTTAAATGTTAAGGAAACTAAAATATTCTATTGTAACAAGAAAGTGATTAATTGTAAAAGATAGTAAATGAAAGTGAGCACTTATAAATAAAGAATAAAGAGGTGAATTAATACAGTGAATAAGTTGTAGATAAAGCCCCCAATAAAATAATTTTATTTCATTGCTGTTTCCCTTCTCGCATTTTTTTTCTTATGTCCAAATTTGAACTTTGTTAATATTAGCCTTAGAGCATTGTAAGCAATTAATAACTGCTAACCATTTTGACCGAGAATTTTAATCGTCTGTTTCTAGAAATCGGGTTTTTATGTACAAAATAGAAAACAAACTATTTGACCTATCAACATAAAATGTAGTAACATTTGTTTTGGATAAGTCATGATATTTTATCCTCGATAAGCCGATAAAATTAAACAAAAATTAAACAATTTATGTTTTGCATAAACAAATGGACATTACCCCATGAAATTTCTAGTTTTTTTCGAAATCGTAGAGAATTTCAATTTGTATACCCTTTTTAATTTTTCTTTTGATTCTATTAGGGTAAAATTTTGTAGAATTCTAAAACATTTCTACTTTTTTGTTTTAGATAAAATTTGGCAACAGTAGGCTGTACACAGCTGGACAATATCAAAAAGGAAACACGGATTACAATGATTAATTACGCACCGTAAATACTATTCATTTTTACGAAGAATAATTTACAAATATTTACACTTTACGCACTACATTCGTAGGTTTTCAAACTTTAGAAAAGGTTACTATATTATTTCTACCGTAAACAATTTCTTAAAAGTCACTTTTTCTTAGACCTTCAGAAGTAGGTTCCCCTCTTAAGTTCCACAGACTAATAATCTAAATTAAATGGCAAAGACGACCGAACACAATAGCCATATTTCAAAACCACAAAATTCATTCCATAAGGGAAAGGAAGTACTTTGACAAATCTATACCTGTTATGCTACTTCAACATATTCCTTGGTAATAGAGAAAAATACTTAACCATCTCGGGCAATTACATTTCATCGTACTCTCATTAGTTCCAGGATCTATAAACCAAATCGCAACATTAGTTAACTTAGACAACGGAATCGATAGAATGTTTTAGTTTTCTCCTTTTATAGCAATATCAGTTTGATTAGTGACTACCTCACTCCACGCCAACAGACTCCATAAATCCAAACTGAAATCAATTATTGCAATCGAAATACATCCAGCCAGCTATATGGATGGTGCTCGACTTAATAAATTTCTTCTCCTGCTACTTGTGAATGAAAAACATAAGATTTTCCATGGCATGTATACGGCTGGACTGACTGTTATACAACTACAACCATCTCAAGTACTGGAAACAGATGAACAGTGAACATCACATGAAGACGTAGAACTTGTGCTTAACATAATTTACCAATGACGACAATAATCTAGAAATCCTTGCCCTTAGATAAAGTTTCGGGAATTTATTAAATCGATCCTGGTCCTCTCTCTTGAAGTTTCAATCTTAGGCAGGTCTTACTTTAGATAAGGATATTGACTTAGTGGATTTTTTTGGGGGGATTTCGTTGTTTCTTTTGGTGTAATCCGTTTTTCTTCAATTCTGCTAGGAAATTCCAACAACTTTTACGATTTATTAAGGAATTTTTCCCCAGACCACTTGGAGCTTTCAAATCTTCAATAACAAAAAAAAATTCAAAATAGATTAGCCAAATGTTTTGCTCTTTAATGGGGCCAGTAAAATTAATCCTTCACTTCTCTGTAGTTTACGATATTAATTAAACACAGAAGGTCCTTTCCCTTCACCAAAACTCCTCGTTGGATATTCACCGTGGTTTATAGGATGTTATTTGTAATTTTGCACACCCTGCGCACTCCCTTTCATTTTTTTTCATGGAATTATAGCCTCATTCTTGGGAAATAGAATCCTGTTAAATAGCTCCAGATTCGAAAAATATTTTCCCAAGCTATAATAAAGTAATTTTCTTGTGTATCAAATTCTGAGAAACGATTTCTTTACATTTGCTCTGTCGTCTGAATGTACCAATAGAAATCGAAGGGATTTTATTAAGCCTCCATTAATCCATTTGTTTACTGCTCAGCTTCTTGCCATTATTAATATAATTAATATAGTGACGGTTAATTTGCGAACACTTTTATAGTTGGAACGTAACCCATCGTAAGTTATTGAGCTGACATAGATTCTGTTATATTGATGTCAATATAATTTTAATTGTTGTTCATTGGTTAGTTATAGTGACACTGGCACCATAGGTCCCGCAGCTTGTATTTTTTTTATATAAGCCTAAATTTTAAAACTTTTTCTTTTTAGGTAGGTAATTCTTTTTTTTGTATTACATACTGTTTTATCAATCTGAGATCCTTAATATTTTTAGTATTGAAAAGGCAGGTATCCCACTTTAAATTTAACATTTGAAAATAGAAATAAATTTTCCCGATAAATTTCTGGGGGAGGATGAATTGGAGACATTTATGGAGGGATTAAGTAGTTTGGGTTTTGGGTCCTATGATACCAAATGCAACTTTGATGACTACCACCCTGATTTTCTACCAAACAATGGAAATATTAGTAATAATTCGGAGACAGAAGACTGTATTGAAGAGTATTTAGAAGAATCTGATCATGATCTGCCAAATGTCAATATTATTGAAGAAATTAAAATTCAGTCACAGCACTCGGCTACATCTGGAACACAATGCCATCTCAAATTAAAATTACCCGAAAATCCCAGTACCTAGGAACTATTCCGATTCTATCAGAAATATTGTCAACTTTTTCATGCTATAGAAATCTTAAGCGAGTCGCGATTCATTTGTCAAGCAGTGAGGACGTTATATCCTGCTATAACGGCTCCATAGTTTTTTATATATTTTTTCCGAAGTGTGATTAAAATAATAAATATTCCGAATTAGTCTGCGCTTTTCTCTAAGGGGACAACCAGCATCCGTATTGGAAGGCAAAATAGCGAGAAGATAAAGCCGAACAGGGGGTTACAGAGTTGGGAGTAAGGGCATTAGTATTCCTAATCCCTGTTTTTTGAAGAAAGAAAGAAAGAAATTTTAAGAAGTTATTCATATACAGCGTGTTTTAAAGTTAAAATTTTTGGTTTGTCTCATGAAGAACTATCACTGGACGCCGAATCAGTCAATTTAACTGAGACACCCTGTATATAAGGTATGAAAATCTGAATAAAAATATCATTTTTTCTTTTTGAAAGCAAAAGAGATTTTAAAAATTTATTTTGTTTATTATTATGAATTAAGAGGTATATTTTTTAATTATTTTTTCTTTAAAATCAACCTTTATTTTTTATATTTATTTTATTATGGAAAGCGACAACAAATGTTTGATTATAGTTTGATAATTACAATTTAACAAAACGCTACCAAATAAAACAAAAAAATTAACAACTTTTTGTGGGGGAAGACCAAAAAGAGGCTCCAGCATAGTAAATATTAAAATATAATATAAAATAATTTTTGACATGCAGAGCCAGTCCATTGCAAACAAATTAATTTTACTTTATCCGATATCTTCTAATTTGAGATTCCACACAACAAGCTCAATAATTTTTACCTCTACAACGAGAAGCTAGTGTCCTTCCTACACATTAATAGCAAAAATATATGACATCAAGGCCTTGATATCACCCTGTTGGCATCAGAATTGTCCGACATAAATTTCGACCTGAATCGCCTGCTCTTATGCTGGCAATAAGCTCATAATATCGCCACGAGAGAATACCTTTCTGCATAAAGTCCCCAACAGGAGTACATGCCTAGGGCATCTTTTTCACATATTCCCCTACACCGGAGATGTAAAGCATAAACTTTATAGACACCTTCTCTTATCAACACAATGTGCGTGGGGGTGGTGGTCATTATGTCAAGATAAAGCACCCTTCTCTCAGAAGTCAGGGTGCTTAGTTGTACAGTCACCGCCTGCAGGGGATACCTAACGTCAAAATTTGTTCAACATGCTTGAAAAGGGAAAGCGTGAATTGCTGGTGACAAACATTTGATCAAGATTGAGTGGAACGTGCTGTAGAAATAATTCACGCCCCCTAAGATTAACACTAACGCAAAGTATAACTAGCGATGTGCTGGGGGGGGGCATCTCCATTAATTTTAATCGTTTCCACAGTTAGGTCATAAGAAAATTTTGCTCACCCGCAGGAAGTCTGTCCAGATCCCTTAAGTTATTCTGGGGTCGTACGCAAAAACGATAAATTTACGGGCTTTGTCTGAATGTTTGTCACCCCAATTATTTTTCCCTCCGGATGATGAGTTAATCTCGAACTTGTTTAAGTTTTAATTTTTCGAATCTAGGAATCTAGGTAAAAGTTCTTCAAGTGCAAATTCAAAGTGACTACGGCATGCAGTTTCAACCCTAGAAGATTAAAAATTTTCCACTCAACACATAGACCTTCCTGATGGAAAGTTTTAAGTTAGGGATGTTACTAAGTGATAACAGATTTGACAGCCCTCAAAGAGTTCCATCAATATTTTGCCGAAAACATGTCATAGATAGCACTCTGCAAAGACGTGAACCAATATGGAATATCTACTCCGGAAAGAATAGACACGCCTAGATATGCTGACAATTTTTCCAATAGCATCAGAATTTTCCTCTCCATCAATCCTAATGGCAACAAAGGCCCACGTACGTTTAATAGGCAACAAAAATACACGTCAAGCCACACTCTCGGCACAAAACTGTAAGTGATAGGACATTGATAAATTGTCCAAACCTTATTCTGGGGGTGTAAAGGGAGGCGTATCAAGCACACGTATCCTCATACGAGATGAAAGGGCTTCTGCCAAAGAGCGCCCTTTCCTGTATAGCCATCCCATTTTTTCTCTTATCTTTAGGATTTATTTACCCAAAAAGGAATGGGTTTTCTTTCTTAATTGGGAAAGAAGTAAGATTGCCATTGATTAATACTCTCAGATATCAGATATATATATATTAATTCTGGTCGACACTGATGAAGTTATTCCTGTTGCTCGGGATGTCGCCGTCGATTAAGTAATGGCTCCACATCATTCCATACGTCCCAGACAATCTAATAAAAGTTGTTGAAGATTTGACACTTTTCCGATCATAAAGGATGGACTATCTCAATTAAACTTAGGATAATGGACAAGTTTGAATGAAAGTATCTATTCGCCCGTAATTAAGAGAAAATGGATTTCTACAGAAGACAATTTTCATCACGTAACCGTCACAGACACTTCTGAATTGTTAATTGTTTCCTGTGGAATTGAATTTGCATACAAATAAGTTGATGACAGCATGTCTAAAACTGAAAAAGAAAGGTTTTAAACGAAGACTATGACTGCTTTTAGAAACCAAATTTATTATTACAGAGTCTGAATTCTTGAATTTATCCTAAATGCATGAAATTAAAGAAAATACAATTAGAAATAATTCAACCTCTTTAGAAGAATATTTCTCTCCAACGAATTATCATCACTACTCCCTTCTACGTTTCCCCAAATATTCTTTCCACCAATGAAAATTATCAGAACACAATAATCTAGCCAATTCTAACAAAGCTATTTAAATCCGCTATACTGAAGTTTGTTGATGGTAAACAAACCTAAATGGTTCTCGTAAAAAGTGTAAAACAGATTAAGAATGTCAGATATGGGAGATATAATGTAGAATCAAATGGTGCGGGCTCATTGTAGATGAAAATTCAGCCTGTAGTGCAAAACTACACAATATAATACCACAAATGAATAGGAAAAGCAAAACTGTCTCCAGACACTTAAAACTTTATGTCCATATAAACTGGCCTTTAAGGCACGTCTTGGATTAGCATGTGGGAGCTTGGCATTAGAATTGCTGACTCTAAGGAGAAACGTTGCACATTAACATCGTCGTAATGAATGGGCTCAACTTAAATTTTATGCCGATGTCATCTGAAAGTTAGAGCTAATTAAATGCATCACTTAAACTTACAAGTGGTTGCATCTCAATGTGCACTTGTCTAGAATCTTAATCCCAATGAGCATATAATATGGGTGAATGAATTTTACGGCGTTTAGCTCAAATCTAATTTGTTATATATTTTTTATTACTTTTATGGAATCGTGTCACTAATTAAAGAACACTTATGGATTTACTTCGTATCCGACGCCTGCTGCGTCTACTTCTAAATCACTGGACTAGGAATTGAATTTTGATATGGACATACTTCAAATACCCCACGATCTATGGACTGCAAATTGGACACATACCAGGAATGTTACGGTGTGCAGAGTCTACCATTGCCAATTATATAGCAATTACTTTAAAATCCTATCTAAAAATGAGTGTGGAGGGTTTGTAAGATTACAGAAGTATTTTTCGAAAAATTTCCGAGGACTTTTTTAAACCGAAATTTCAAAAACGTTTGCTCAATTTATTCCCCTCTCTCCATCTCCTGTTTCTGAAAATTTGTGGTTTTTTTTGTAGAAATGTAAAACTGCATAAAATTTACTACTCATAGGAAAATTATTTCTAATTTTATATCTTGATCGATTTTGGAAAATATTACATATCATTATTTTTATAAATTTAAACTTTCTAAATTACAACGTTGAGAGCACTTGTTTCAAGGATTACAAACTCAATTACTGTAAAAACCTATAGGCAGCTTTAAAAAAAAAAAGTAGAAAATAAATCAAATATAAAAATCGATAACCCATCCTCATTTTTGGAAGTATTTTGCCAAAACCTTCGCAAAAATTTAAGAAACCTAAAAAGACAACAGGTCAATTACAACTAACTTACCTCAGAATTATTAATCCGTAGGTTTTTACAAAATATCCAAAAATGTTTGTTATTTATTTATTTATTTCGTTTTTCTTAATTTTGCTTTAAAATTCGAAATTTTCCGAAAACAAAAACTTTTTCTTAAACACAACAAGAACAATTTTTTTTCGAAAATCTTAAACAATTTTTTCGAACAAAAATTTTTAATAGTACTTTTCATTATTTTAATCCACTTACTCATTTTCGAAAAAAAATCGAAACACAAATTCCAGGAATGCTGGAGATAAAAATAATAATACGTAAAATAATAATACGTAAAAGTGGGAAATGGGCGTAATGAAGGAAAATAGAGAGGGAAAAAACATTCATAAATCTTAATTATAACACCTTAAATATAAAACTAAGAAGAGGTTGCACGGGAAACCAACTAGAATTCCCCTGAATTTGCTAAATAAATTTAAATTGCAAAAGCAGAGATGTGATCTGTCTAACTAGGATTGTTGGATACCTGAACTGATGTTGATGAACCTGAAGAAGGGGGGGTTTGGGGATTATTTAAGGGAGACAAGACAGTATTATATTTTGGATGCATTGAACCCGACGCTATTCGCCCTACTTCAAGCGAAAATTATTATCAGTAGAATTTTCAGTCATGGGAGTCAGTCATTGATTCAAAGGAGTACCCGAAATCAAGGATATTGTCTTCTGCAAAACTGTGGATTAGATTGGAAGTGAAGTAAGATATAATTAATAAAGAAAAGAAAGATGCGGTACGCCGGCATAGATATTGTAATCGTTGGAGATGACACCGCCCAAAGTTACACGGATGGAACCGTCAGAAATGGTCAAGATCAAATGCTAGAAGTTTGGCTAAAAGGGCAGAGTGCCATACTCTGTCAAAAGCTTTCGAAATGTTCAACGCAACCACCCCCAAATCACCAAAATTATGGAGGTTATAATGAACGTCAAATCGCCGGTCGAATGTCAGGAACAGAAGCCATTTTTTCATTATAATGTCTTACCTAAGAATGTAATCGGAATTCTGAAGACACTGCGAGGAAATATTCAGAGAAATTTCCGAAAGGATGTATACTTTCCATGTGAACATTTTTCAGAAACTGCAAGAAATACATCTAAGAAGAAGGGTTGAACTCTGCAACAATTAAGCAAAAATCCTAAATTTGTTGAAAAAGTTTTGTTTATTGATGAAGCATGTTTTAAAACTTGCGACGAACCAAATAGACATATTGCTCATTATTATTGAAATATTTAGAACGAATCAGCATATTTGGTCACTGAACGTGTGGTATGGGATAATTGTGCCATTTTTCTTCGAAAGATATTGAAATGAAGAACGTAGTACGTATGTTTTGAGTTCTGAGCTTCTGACATTGTTAGATAACACCAGGACTGAGATGGGGTTCCAGTAGAATGGAGCACTACCACACTATGCATTAAGTGCAAGGCAGCATTTAAATTCAATGTTTCTAGAAAAGTGTATTGGACATAGTGGAGAAGTAAACTGGCCCTCAACTGGGTTGTTAAGTCTGGTGGAAAGGAAGCCATGAAAGAAGAAATTACCTGCGAATATGCTGCAATAAGTAGGAGAAACTTTAGCTGTAAAGAAAGGCTTACATTGTGCCTAGAACAAAATGGCAACCATTTTGAACATTTATTACAACAAGCAATGTTTTGATCCAATCAAATAAAAAATCATACTTATTTTATATTATATTTTAATGCCTCAAAAAGTTAAACGTTATTAAATATTTTTTGATAATTCTACATATTTAAAGCTCCTCTGATTCCATAAAAGGTAAAGGTATAGTGCACATATAATTAGGATCTTCATATCTGAAATTCTAAACAGCACGGCCGGGAGAAATTTTGGATATGGTGCTATAATAATTTCTTTCTAAAAAGGTTGTCAAAATTTGTCCTTAATAAGGATCAAAAAGGAGATTTTTGGAAATATTCTTCCTCATACCCTTTTTCCTAGAATAGTCAGCACATTGCAAAATACCTTAAACAATTCTAAAGAACGATATCTCTCCACATTTTGCACATAAATGGTCAGGAAATCAAACACAACAAATATTGTGAGTTTTCAATTTGAAACTACATTTTGAAAGTTTAATTTCTCAGCGCAATTCATTGCGATTTTGTGACATTTATAATAGCAGAGCCTGAAAATATTATGCAGCTCATACACGTTACGATCCGCAGTACAACTTGGTTTGACATCTTGTTGGATGTTTTACTACACATGCTCAAGCAATTGATACAATGCGTTGTACAACCTCACCATACGCGATACAATCTACAGTACAACCTTAAGGCCCGCCCTCAGAAAATTAAAACAATTTGATTTTCATCCAGCCGTTGGACGAACTTGAAAACTAGTTGGACAGCAGCCCTACACACGATACGATTACATGTCCAACTCGACCAAATTGTACTGTAAATCGTAACGTGTATGGGCCGCATAATATACAAAAGTTTCATTGATAGATATCTTTGTTTTAATTTACTATAAAATTAAAAATTAGCATTTGAAAATGTTTCAACTTAAACCATCCAATTTAATTAACACATTGAATGCCATGGGGATCACCGGTGACCCCCGCCCCATTTAAAAGCTCTCTCGCAACAAATGCATTTTAACACGCAATTCCCTCACCAAAGCTTTTATGCTAATCGTGGCATTCAATGTGTTAACGAGGGCCTGAGAAAAAGATATTCGTTTTTTAGTGTTTAGTGGCATCTATCAATTTTACGTCGTAGAAAATGTGGCCCGTCGAGAGAAATAAATTTCTAAAAAATTTATAAAGTTGTCAGCAAAAAAAAATTAATGAGTTTCGAGCAATACATGTAGCTCATAAAGCTGTCAACGTGAATTTGTTTATGTTGTCCCCGGAATACGAATTGAGCAAACTGCGACAAGAACCTCAAAAGAATCATATTCATTTCCTTCATAGATTTATTCGTTAGTAACTTTTACTCATATCCGTCTCCACGCTTTCTCCTGAGCTCGGGTTTTCACCCAGTTTCTGCAATTCAAATAATCCCACAAGAAGTTTTATGGGCCAAGAACTTATTCTTGTATTCTTGGCGCTACAAATCAGTGAAAATTTCACTAGCAAACTCACTGAATGAGTCATTATGTGTCCTCGACTGGTGAAAAATTGGCAAACAAAATTTCCGGATAAAGAGAAAACTATAAATTATCAAAAACTGATAGACGAGACACATCTATCGCCACTGAAATCGAAAATTTGTCACCCTGTGACAAGAAATAAAATTAATCAAGACTGGAATGGATTTGAACGAAAACTCATTCAAGTTTTATCGCCATCCACACATGACTCGGTAATTAAACGTATCAACACTTCATAAAAACCCGAAGAAGGAAACCAGTGAAAACGTGGTTAAATGCAACAGAATAGGACCTGCATCTGGCCCCATTTCCTGGAGCCAAGCACTCGGAAGGAATAATGGATCGTCATCCACTATAAACGCTGGCAACCCCCATTTAGAAAAGTTGTTAAGTTTATTGGGCTCTCGGAACACGCAACTGTAGAGGAAATAATTCTCTAAGAACACGACCATTCTACGAAAAGAAGGAAGAATACTGCCCTGTACTCCGAGCTAGGGGTGCACAAAACTAAAAGAAGTTAATTTCGCAACCGGGTCAAGGATTCGACAGGGATAATAATTAAATATTGATTCTCCTCCAGTACTTCATGTTGCACAAATCTCTATGGTCGCCTTGGATTGGAAAATCTTACCCAGGAAGTCCGGATGCTCACCCCTCTAACCCTCGTTTATGGACCTTTCAGGAGACAAAAGTTGTAAAAGCGATCCAATCTGAGGGATATCAATTGACAGTTCTTCTAGTTTTTATTGTCTATTTTCGGGGTTGCAATTGTTTTTCCCAACTGCTGTTAGTCTTTTGAGATTCTTTGATTTATGTCTTCCCACTGGGGAACTTTGACTTGATTTATGGTCGTCGATGGTTAGTTGTGTGGATGATTCTTTTATCTGCGAAAGCAAGGAAGTTGGAAAAGCTATCGTGTCGTGTACCATGATAAGTTTAGGTAAGAAAGTCTTGTCACCACAACACAGTCCCTTGCAGAAAACGAGCATAAATTTCTTGAGGTGGTTGTTTTGAACGGTTTTTCCTTTACTTCAGCTGGAAAAATTGTCCAAAGAAATCAGAAACTTCACAGTCATATTTTCTTCCATTTTCTCAAAATACGTTTGCAGTGAGTGAATTCAAAATTTAAAGCATTCATTGTGCACAAACATACTCTAGTTTTGTTCATTTACGGACACCCTCAACGACTTCAATGGAACTATCACTGACTATTTCGTTCACGGCTGCAATTTAATGTAAATTAGATATTTGCTCCGATAATAAGCTACCGCCCGCCAACTACAAGCCAATTAGACCCATTTATAGCAAAACCTGGATAAGATTCGAGCCATCTAAGACTAAACTTTTTTGTTCTGCAAAATTTTCAAATGAAAATGGAAAGCGGAGTTCTTTTATGTCAGGCAATTTGAAATGATTTTCAGTGATCAGTTGTTGCCTTAAGAAACGAAAACAACAAGAAATAATAATTGGTAATTGGTCGTAATTGTTTAGATTTTAATCGTATTTAAATTTAGATGGAATATAGCTTGCACAATTTTGGAATACAATTTTACTTAGCTTTTCTGATTTATGATCCAGAAATGTCATCATCCGAGGAGGAACTTCGGCACACCATAAAAGTAAAAAAGGGTGACTGTGATTCTAACTTCCATTATACCTACTAGACCAGTAAGGGAAGAAATGAACCAGGAGAATACATAGCTTTATATAATGTCAATAACAACAACCGAGATGTAATTTCCTCGGAAACATAGAGTTGAATTCGTAACTGGAAAGAGTTCACCATATTTCGATCAGTGACACATTGGGTTCGAATATCGCCCCAAATGTGAGCCTTACATAGGAAATCGTTCAACTTAGGTCAGGAGCCAGATTATGTAATTTGATTCAATCGGATCGGCGATCAAACTTATGGCGGAATTCTGAGTTGAATAAGTTCAAAATTACTATTAGAATTTTTACATTGATTCCGCCATAAGTTCGATCGTCGATGAAGGGAAATTGAATTACATAATCTGACCCTAGGATTTTTTTAAAATAGACCTTGCGCGCGATTTGTGAGAGATATACCATTAATGTTAAAAACGGACACTGACGTAAACTGAAATCAATGCTGTAAAAATTTTATTTAAATCCTCTGAAACTAAAATCATAAAAGCAAAATGGTGCAATGAAGATTTTATGAAAAGTAACGACGATCTTTAACACATTCAATTCAACCGGGGGTTAGACAACATATAGTTGTAATTTAACCAGAAAGAACCAGCATCATGAGTGTGAGAACAGCAAAACACTGGGATCGCCAAGGTGGCCTAAAGACTAATTCCTTGTTCGGTTATAATCAACAGGATCCACTGTAGAGTGCCTAAAGAAAGTCTATACATTTAGTCCACCTTTTCTTTAAGGCTGTAATTCCGTTCGAAAAAAAACTTTGTTTTCGACTCTCAAAAAATTGTTCGAGGACGTCCATTACTTCGCTATTGTCTTCAAAAACGCGGTATAGGAGCTCTTTTTTCAAACGAGCAAAGGGGTGTAAAATCGCTAGGAGCTAGACCTAGAGAATATGGTAAGTGTTCAAGCAACTCGAAGCCCGTTTACCAAATCCCGGCCATCACAAATTCTGACTTGTGTGCTGATGCGTTGTCTTGATGAAAAGGCACCCCAACAAGCAGCTTATCATGACATTTTTCCGTGATCATTTTCCGCAACCTCATTATTTAGTAAGCTTAATGAGGGCCTATGTATGTTCTCTTCTCTTCTAAGTAGTCAATAATGATGATCCCCTCCGCGTCCCAGAAAAACCCATAACCTTCCTAACCGAACTTGAAACCTTGATTTTCTCCGGAGTTTGAGACGACGGCCTTTTCCAAGTCATGAATTGATGTTTGATTTTCGAATCAAAATGATAAATCCAAGACTCATCCACCGTGATAAAATGGTATAGAAATTATTCTAGATCTTTATTTGGTATAAAGACAAACATTCCCGCGAAATCCGACAACGTACTTTCTTCAGATCGTCCGTCAACAATTACGGCACTCAGCCTAGCCTGCAGAGACCCTTTTCATCCCCAGTTCTCTTGTGAGTATATTTTGGACGCTGCCGTACGAAATACCTGTGATTTCCGCTAAATACTTGACCGTAAGTCGTCGATCAACCAGAACAATTTGTTCGACTTTTTTAAAGTTATCTGAAGTGGTCGACGTGGATGGACGTGAAGGCTGAACTGCTGGAGAAGAATTTCCTAAT
>QYTT01085100.1:0-16481 GCA_006980735.1 Dasypogon diadema | reverse complement strand
ACATGGACCGCCATTTATTTAAAAGTGCAGTTATTAATGTTTACTCTTAATTGTTTATTATTAAAGTGCTTGCTTTAATTTTGTGAACTTTATTTCCTTCACGAGCTATGAATTCTTGTATGATAACTAATTATAATGTTAACTTTACCGAATTTGTAATCTTTCTTCCCTATATTATTGAAATATTTGCATATTGTATCACATATTGTGTTTATTGCATAGTCTGTGAGAAATTTCTGTAGACTGGAATAAATAAATAAAAAGAAATCCGACAACGTACTTTCTTCAGATCGTCCGTCAACAATTACGGCACTCAGCCTAGCGTGCAGAGACCCTTTTCATCCCCAGTTCTCTTGTGAGTATATTTTGGACGCTGCCGTACGAAATACCTGTGATTTCCGCTAAATACTTGACCGTAAGTCGTCGATCAACCAGAACAATTTGTTCGACTTTTTTAAAGTTATCTGAAGTGGTCGACGTGGATGGACGTGAAGGCTGAACTGCTGGAGAAGAATTTCCTAATGTTTCCATCACTTCCGCGTCAATCTCCTTCTGCGACATCTTCTTTAAATAGTGCGAATTTCTGTCTTCTCCATTTCGTCCCTTCACCTCGGATGCTGATATTTGAATGAGAACTGTATCTGAATATCTACGCGTATTTACACGAAATTTCAAGCAAATTACAAAATTGGCAGTAACAATTACCAAGTGTTTTTATTTTTTTTTAAACTTTTCTACTTTGAAATCTCCAGACCTTCGGCAGATATGCCCTTTTAACCCCCTGTATTCAAAGTCTTATTAGATTTCGTCTTTTAAAATATATTCCTTTCAATTAACTTCCTAACTGCAATCATACCTTCACTTAAACCCACAAAAGCAAACACATAATCTCAGACAACTTAGCCAGTCTAGGTCACAAATGTACGCTGTTAGGTGCAATTTTGACCTCAAAATGTTATAAGAAAATGTCATTCATGCACCATTTTACACCCATAATACCCATCGAATGTGCCTTCAAATTCGAAATTTTCTTAAATTCTGATTTCCCAGGCGATTTTCAGTTCGTGGAGATTGCTTGCGGTTTCAATTATTGAATCCCATAATAATTTGCATCCATAACATTAACATAATCGCATCACATTCCGGTTGCCAATGATATTCAACCCCTATGCAAAAGAGCTGAAAAAGAAACATCTAAACATCCTCCAAGTCTAAAGTGTAACTTTCACTTTCACATGCTCCGCTCTGCATTGGTGCAACCAGAGGATTATTGACAAGACAGCAACTAGAACTTAATGGGTAAAAAGGTTCTCTGGTCAGGGCGTCTGAGGGTACCCGATTAGAGCTTCAGGGCAGCTTGAGTACGCCGTCGTCTTTACGAGACTATTATTTCTGCCCATAAACATAAATTGAACCAGTCTCCTTCTCACCTCTTTAACCCTGCTTTAGAAGCGAACTTGAGAGTGGGTGGTGTCAGAAAAAGAAAACAGACAAAGTGCGTCACAAAAACTGCAATTGCATCGGAAATCTAGGAGTGGTTGATGACATCTTTATTGCGTCCTGTACCACATCAGTGGGGAATGAGTTCAATATTTCATGGGTAAAGCATTCGGTATACTCCTGTACGTGAGGCTCAGATTTTTAGTCGTGGCAACATTAAAGCTCGTTTCTGCTTCTTTGACCTTTCAATGCCCAGGAGATCATCCAATTTTACACTTAGAAGTACACACAGATGTCATCAGAAAAATATAGAGCCATTTTTTTTGTTTTTGTTATATTTGTGATACTTTGAAGCAGTCTCTTATTTGACCAGATGACTTACCCCTTGAGACCTTTTTACGATGGAAGTTTACTCCCCATACACTTTACGATCTGTTAGAATGATTTCCACCGAATCAAGCTCTTACTGTATGGGACATTTTTCATCCCATCGAAGTTTTCAGCCAGCTGTCATAACTCGAATAAAATTGCGTGACACTTGCACGACCCTTTTAAATGGATAAAATTTATTGCCTTGGAGAATGTTAACCTTAAATTGAGTGCAATATTTCTATGCACATAGAACTGAAACAAAAGGCAATTGGAATTTTTCAACCATTTCGACATTCGTCACAGAAGAACTTTAAAAATGTGAAAATTTATTAAAATACAAAAATCAATATTAAAATTAGTGATTTAGTTCCAACACTCGACCCCTTATTTTTATTCAAGCCACTTGATGAAATCATCAATGCATGTTGTTACGTTACAATGCAGCAAAAGTTTTGAGAATAATACCAAAAAATGTGCCATTGTTATGTTCTGCGATAATATTCCATAATTCAGAGATTCAGAAACATCCCTTCTATAGCCTGGATCTGACTTCCATGTTACTGAAGAAACTGAAAAGGCTCAGAAAAAACAAAGGCTTGGATCGGACACAAACCTGAATCAGACCGTAAAGAAATGCTTTCAAAAACGGTTGAAAGAGTTTAATTCGTAGGGTATTCTTTGGTCTGTGAAACAATATGGTTTGTGCATCAATGCGACATCGAATAATACGAAATTGTGAGCCCCAAGTTTTTCATATAGTTCATGGTTCTTTCTATTCCTACATTCGTTGACAGTGGACTTTCTTCTATAATTTCATTAATTCAGTAAATTTATTTCGCGAATATTGTACTTATTCATACACATTTTACTGGTCCTTCGAGCAGGATACTAATTATTTATACAAGCGCAACACTTACTCTACACATGGCACAGATATATAGAACACACAGCTAGAAACCCAACGCCTGCAGAATGTTGATAAGACGTGTTGGAAAGCTTTCTTTCTAAACCCGACGAGAGAGCCCGGCTACCAATTAAAGTGCTGTAAATGGGTACATGAAATTTCCAATACTTTCAAGATTGCAGAGGTACGAGAAATTTGGATAAATGTCCAGAACTTTCATTAGTTACAATTTTAAACATAATACAAAGTGCATGTATGTACAAGTAACTATCACGATCACATTCTAAGATAGCGCCAGAAAACTCAGATACATACATAATCAGATTTTCGAAAATGAAAATCGAATCAAACACAATCGTTGAAGGCGACATTCTAGCGGGCTCTATACCCATAATGTAAAGAAACATAAATTCGACTGCCAAATAGAAAATGTGAGAGGAGCAATGATTTTGCAAGACTGAGTCGATCAGTGAATGGTAAAATGTCGGTAAATTGTCATAACATTCGAAGACCACCATACACTTTACCCAACACCGAAGAGACAAAATCGAAACAAGTTAATTTAGAATTGTTTACAATTTCCAGGCTGTTGACCTTGTACACATGTCTGCATTAATTTTAGCTTTTACTGCTCCAATCGTTAATCGTATGAAGATCTTCATTTACTCTACTGACGTAGACATAAACTAAGTCATGTTTACGGCAGACATATCACCGCAGGTTATCACCGTATAAATGGTATAAATAAGTTGATACTGTTATTACAATACAAGTTGAATAAAATAAGACCTAAGATGGATCCCGGAGGGACACGAGCGGAAATTATTAATTCATTAGAGTGAGAATTTTAGCTTTTTATGAGCTGTGAACGACAGTACTTCTGGTATTGTCAAGGATAAAAAATGCAAGGCTAATGATGAAAATTGATACTGTTGGAGTCTTGATTTTAATGTTTTAAATAGTTTTTTTTCGACATCTTAATTTCCTACCTCCCTTTCCTACTTTCCTTTCTGACTACACCCTAAAAAAACAAGTAAAAGATCAAGTAAGTAGCAGATCCATCTTCAGATTGATATCTAAGGTCCGACGTATTTTTTCATACTTTAAAAAATTAAATATTACAACGGCATTCAATTTATTCAAACATTTCCTAGAGAAGTGGAAAAATATGTTAGCAAATTCTGTAGCAATGTGAAAAAGCATCTAATGGTAATTATCCAGAAGAAATAAAAACTTTGCAGGAAACGTTTCAAATCTATACACAAATAAAAATCGAATGGGAGCTATAAATTGAGTAACTAATTGGCACATCTCTGAGTGATTTGAATAAAACTGTAGCGCACAGGTCGAATCCCAGGCATAAGTAGAATATTGAATTTGGAGACATAAAATTTATTTTTCTACATCATGGAACTGTAAAGCCAAACAATTCTATTACCAAAATCCGTTAGTCCTAGATGGATCATCAAAAGTAACTAACAGATTCCTTTATCTGGACCTGTTGTATAACTTCATTTTTCCACAGTCATCCTGCCATTTCGAAGGCCCCCTATAGCGCCTGGTTTCTACAAAACTTTAATCAAGTATTTTGAGTGGACCTTCTAAGGTATTCTATGCAACAGATATCCTTATATCGGGAACACTAAATCTCTGTTTTAAGTAGCATTAAACATCTTGCCTCTGTGCCATTAAGCTAAAAAAAAGTAGTTAATTCCCCAACAGACGAAACTTTTCATAGAACCATTCATGTGGGTCATCAACTAACTCCAAAGTCCACTTTTCCACAAATTGTGCTACTTTTCTGCAACAACGACCATAATATGTGTTTATCATCCAAACAAGTTCAAAAGTTTCGTCTGATTCGATCATTAGTGTCGCTCAAAGCAGCCGATCTAATAGCAAATGGCATATCTCTAAGTAATTAAGTAAAGGTTAATTTCCAAATGAATCTAAGATCTGAGTTCTAAAGAAGAATCCCCAGCAACCCCAGCACTTCCCAAATTACAGGAGGAAAATTGCTGCTTTTCCTGTGAGATGTACGGGATGAAGTATTTACAAACTGACGTGAGCGAGAACAAATGGTTTGGTGTGTGGCAATTTGGCTTCACTAGAGAAGAGTTTGGATGCCAACCAAGTCGTAGTAATTTAGGACAACAAATAGACCGCAGTTAACCCTTATATCGGGATTACACGAAAGATCTGGGTGGAATTTATCCAGCTTTGACATTGATAAATCAGCTTAGAAGCGATGACCTTAATTCAGTTTCCACTGAAACAAAATGTCCTGGTCTTTTGCTCTCGATGGAGTGTATGGCCAGTTTGGTTTCCTGGTTGGTACGCCTTTTATCAAAAGTTTACGAACTTTAATTACATTTTCCGGAAATATTGTTAAGGCAAAAGACCACGACAGCTGCATTCTTATGGACGCTGTTGCATTTTCTGTGAAAAGTTCGCCTTACCCTGGAGAAGAAAATGCGTTTGACTTGTCGGCCTACTTCTCACCCTCTGGTTATATCGTATATTTTTCCCGTGACCTCGTTCTATTTGGCATGCGGTACTCGTATACACAGCAAAGCTCTCCTTGAAGATGAACTTCTACAACGTGCCACCAGCGTCACCCTATCATCTTGAGATTTCCTCTGTTTGTTTTTGTGTTTTAATGGCAGAAATATGTCTACTTTTGTAAATGCGCTTATTTTGTGCGTTCGGATCAAATAGCAAATTTAGTAGAAAACAAACATAAATTTGGAAGTTTTATTTGCTGAACATTTCTTTGATATGAGTCGTGTATTTGCTGAAATCACAAGACAAGTCCAATCATCTTCATGGAGCATAAAGACAAGACCCTAAGGTCCATTAACCATTCAGTGCTTGTTGTTACAAACTGCTGTACATTTGCTAATGCTCCTCTAAAAGCTTTAAATTAGTCAGTCGTGTAGAAAATCGATCAATCCTAGCAAATCCCCCGGGAGTATGGACTATCACCAGGAAGTAATTTTAGCCCAGTCACATCAGTTATTTTGCTTGTCGATATGCTTCGTAAGCATCTTCCTCGAACGGAATGATGATTGATTGAGGATTTATTATCTCCTAACCCCTGTTACATTTTTCCACTGCGGGTATTGGTATACATTTCAAATATCTTTTTATCTAAAGGCTACTTTTAAAATGTAAAAAAAAAATCTAGAGTACCATATAAGACTCAACCCCAACGGACTATAAGTTTATTGACCGCCGTCGAAATATTTATTGACAATAATTCACTTTCATTCAGATTAGGTACTTTGATGGGACACAGTGTGCGTAAATGCTACAAAATAAATCAGCGAATTAGAGCTCATAATGAGCGCTTGGGTTAAGAAAACGATTATATCTTTGTCCCATAGCTGACTAAACTCACTTATACGTTGTTCTAACAACGGGCACTCCGATGACTCTCAGTAAAGTATTGAGCTTATCAATGAGCAATGTGAAATACTCATCGGATCTCTGATTAAATCAAAATTTCTAGTTTTGGAAGGATATTTGAATACATAATGCACCCCCTTGCAGGGTTTGGAACGAGGTCACTCGCGCATATACTAGAACTGTAATCATTCCTTTCGAAATTAATTCTCACCTAATTTTCATTCTATGGAATTTAAAATTACTAATTCCATTTCTTTCAATAGGAAATGAGAATTACAAATTGTAAGATGAATCATCATTCCAGGTGATGATGTCTGAAATTGCAATTCGTCATATATTCAATTGAGATTGCCAACGGAATTAAAATGTAATTGAGAAGGAATTACTCCGGAATTACAAGTCGATTTTAATTTCTTAATTCCTTATCATTTTCTCTAGAAAAGAATTAGAATTCGATTTTAATTTTTTAATTCCTTTACAATTTCTCCAGAAAGTGAATTGAAAAGCAATTAAGTAATTGAAATCAATTTATAATTCCTGGCTAATTCCTTTTCAGTTACACATCAATTCCATAAGCAATCTCTATCAGATTTATGAGGTATTACAATTTCATACACCATTATCAGAAACGTTGATTAATCTCAATAATTTTTATCAGGAATTGAAAAGAAATGGAACTAAACAAATCGATTCCAAAGAATGGAATTGGAATGTGAATGGGTATTGTGAGATGTACGTAATTAAATGTAACCACCCCATCTTTACGCTTATAATAAATACCTTTTAATAATAGCAAAGGAATTCTACTCCAACATGCAAATAGAAGATTTGACCAAATAGTCCATCATGAGCCTTATTTAATTCGAAGTCTATTGAGTAAATGGCACAAAAACGAAAAGAATAGCACCAAATAATTTGTTTTACTTTTATTGGTAATCCTTGTGATTGCTTCCTGTATAAAAACAATCACGAAAATATCACCTAAACTTTTTCTACCAAAAAACAATTTCTATCTCATAACAATATTTTCGATATTTAAAGGGCAAATCAAAGCTATATCAATCCCTCTTTCGTAAAGGTCAAACTCTTCCACGTTTTTTGTCATCACAAAATGATAGATGGACGTTATCACAAAACTCCCTTTGCAGCTCCTTCATGTTCTTTTATGCCCAAAAATTGTCGCCCAGAAATAATCTTTTCCCCAAAAGACCAAATCGGAAATAAAAGGAAAAATGAAGATAAAAACATCTTGTTGTTAGTCAGAAAGTGGAATTTAACGAGAAAAGTGTAGACATTTTTGCCGGCAATCTTTTGGGACATGTGCCTGAAAATTTATCCTGATATGGGTTTAAGGACGCCTGTAAAAAGTTTTTCCACCTTCCTGACATTGTAGAAATGTTTGGCAATTTTAAATTATTTTTTTCGGGTCTAGGAAGGACTTCTAAACCCCTTGTGACCACACTTTATCCCATTATGGGCTCCAGAACTGAAATGATTAGCAGCTTCTAAAGGAGTTTTTGTTGCGATTGAATCGTTTGGGCATTCAACCGTTTACATCCTATCTCATGCTGACCAAACAAGGTAGAAGTGATACAATTTCGTCTATGGGAACCTCATAATAAGCTCTTCAGGGTTGAAGTGTGTCAATCATGCAATCTTATCAGTAGGACTTTGATGGTTCCATCATTGAAATTGGTGCTGTAACTTTCTTTCTATTGTGGATGCCAGATTTGTACTGTAGCATCTTGATGACTTCAGTACTAGACAGCTTAAGAACGGTTGTTCACCTCGGCGACTGCTTGACAGACAGTAGTCGATGTGAGGGCCAACTTTTCCCAAAAAGGAGCAAAGCAAATGACGGATCTTTGTGTAAGGAACTTGGTGAATATTTTCTGTGGTTGACATGGCATCGCTCCGGTTGTGTAAGGATGGATCAAAGGAAACAAAAAAAGTCTTCGTAAAACTTCTAGTGGGTGGGTAGGTTAAAATCCTGAAAGCGGTGTTTTAGCAAAGGGAAATCTCGTGCCTTTATTAACACGACGTGACGTTAGGTTTCTTTGTGATGGGATGAAAAATGGTTGAGGATTTTTCCCTGATTGATACTAACCATTTCAGGCGGATGGGACTGTTGAAAGGAGATTTAATCTGATGGTTTTGTTGTTTTAGAAATTCACGGATTTTTACAGCAATCTAAAATGGAATTCTGTTTGTATTTGTAGAGACTATTTTTGAAGATAAGTCAAGGGATGCTTTCAGATTATAAAAACGAGGTCAGGGTTACATCACAAAAGAAATGCAAAACAGTTTTAAAAGTTAGCAAGAAAAAAATCATAATATTTTGAACTCCGATAAAACACAAATTATTCTAAAGGAAGTCATAAAATTTCGTCGAAAACTCTTAACATTGAGAACCGGGAAATCGAAGCATCAACATTGTTTACGATTGCAAAAGATTTCATAATACTCCAACGCTATTCTAGGATGACGGGATAATTTCAAAAAGTCGAAGGCTACTATTATAAATGTCGACTTTTAAAAAGTTATTTTCAGTTCGGTGACCGTTAACAATTTCCCTTTCTTAGGAAAGTGAACCTCGTTTAGAGGTCGTAAATCGACGTTTCCCCATTGCTCTGATTTCAAGTCGACGAACATTAATCGTAAGTTGTGGCAATAAAAATGTCAAGTTGCTCAGAGCCCTCAGAGGCTGTACAACAGCGACCCGACCACCCTAACTGCCCCTTTGTTGGTATCATTTCTACTATAATCATATATCATATCTCCCAGATGCCTACCATATCTCAGATTTCATCATTTGGCGGAAGGAATTTCTCTATAATGAACGCCTTCAGGCCGCACTCATCCTACGAGAATTTCAAGAAGGTTATTGCATCAAATCAGTCAAATTCTCTTCTCCCAGAAGGATTCGCTTCCCTTCCTTGTGCTATAACCCATTCCAGAAGAGGAAAGTACTTTACATACCACTGGCTTTTGCATACTTAAAAAAAAACTTCAATACCACCCCCAGTTATCCTCCCGGCATTACGTCACTAAACTCCTAACCCAGGGGATTTTCCGAGTTTTCTTACAATAAGGTCAGATTGAAATCTTTAGCTACTTTCGTGCAGATCTAATAATCCCGTATCGACCTTCTGCTTATAGTGATAAGTTAATCATTTTAATTAGACTTTTGAGATAATTGATTGGATCTTCATGGGAAACGAGCTTATTGCCTTCGTTCTTTGCAACAATTACCGTCAAGTCAACGGGAATACGCTCCCAAGGAGATTACTTTTACTGTTCCAGGAAAATCTTCGCCATTCATCTGCTTAATGGAGGTACTACATAAATTTAATTAATTGATGAGATTGTGGCTTTTTTAAAAACAACCTCACTTCTCTCCCTTCCTGGCACACTAATGGGTTGTATGTTTCAGGTCTCCAGAAGTCATGCGAAAGGGGATCAGGCTGTAAATCTTATTTATGCTACATCCTTATCAATTATACGAGGATAATTTAAGGAACCAAATATTTCAACGGGCTGGGAAGGCTATTAGAAAGTCAGGAGAAGTCTATTAGAAAGTCAGGAGAAAATGAATCAATTTGAGTCGCTTATTTTGAAAGTGGTGTAAGTCACATTTGAATTGAAAGGGTAAGAAACAAACAGATATATGTACTTTTTTCAAAAATGAATTAAGTACAGCCACTACACCATAAGATATCCAAATTATATAGTAGCAAAACGATATAAGTGAAATTGTCAATTTTACCCCCAGTTTTGATATGGTAACAAGTCAACTACCGCAAAAGAAATATTAGAGCTTGGCTACAGATTTTTGGGGGCTGTAAAACCTTTGCTCATTTTTCTGTAAACTTCAAACTTAGCACTTTTACCCTTTTGTTTCTCACCCCTTCATTTCTCAATTCGGTTGTTCTTCCGAAATCAGAGTATCGAAAATTATGAAACCAGACTGATTTACCATTTTACAAAAGATCCCAGACAAAATTATCTCATACATGCATAGATATGTGACAGCAGTTAGTTAAAGCTTATTTCAATGCATTGCATTTAAGGCATATTTAATTATTTTTGGTATTCTTATTTAAGGATATCACTAAAAAGTAATTATGTAGTCCTATAATAGAGGACTTCATTATGTGTCCTACAGGATGATTTGAGGCATATGTTATTTACCCTTGTGAGGAGATTTGAATTTAATGGAAAAATGAGAAAAATATCCTTTCAATCCCTGTAAAAGGACATGTCCTGAAATTGGTGTAGGCACTCCGCAGAGGAGCATGTTATTCAACCAACATTAAATTGAATGGCACCACTTTTATATTGCTAGGCTATCTCTTTTCCAATAAGCATTCTCCACTGCACTGTAAATTCAGTTTTACCCATAAGGGACCGAACAACCAAAAGTGATGGAACTACATATTCTCTCTCATTTCCGATAAGTATTCTGTGCCTAAAATCCACATGAAATAGCAAATTGATCAGTTCATTTATTAGAGGTCAGTGAAAAGCGCATACCACATATGCATACATCATATATGCGCATCAGCTGACACGGTATAGAGAATACAAGGTATGCTCGGCCCATTTTTGTTTACGTGACGTCACTGCGGCAAAGTTTTCCATGCATTTTAACGAATTTAAGGTTATATTCCTGAAAAACGCTAAAATTAGTCATGAATGAAATATGCTGGGGCATGCTAAGAGGAACATTACTGTAAAGAAATAAATGAAAAATATGTTCAACTACTTATTTAATTCCTAAATTACTAAAAATCTCTATACAACATTTGCCGTTGTGACGTCGTCGGCTCAATTTCATTATTCCATCGAGCATACCTTGTATTCCGTGAACTGTTACCTGCTGTCAAAGTCTTACTCCACCAAAACTTGGTGTAAGATCTGAACTCGTTTCCCCAATACCAGGTTTTTCAATAAACAAAGCTTAGTATGTTCTGCGTAAGTTCAGAACCTTCACCAAACGCTTTAAAAGCATGAAAATAATAATAGCTATATAAGAAAGGCCCTAATGTGTAAAATCCGTGTACATCTGATAAGCACTTGCCATTACGGGCAAGGGGTAAAAGAAGCAAAGAGGTTATCGCCATATTTGACTTTTCTCGATGTCATCTTGCTGTTTAGATGATTTCAAAGTTGTGAAGTAAAGGCCTAGATGCAATGAGGTGAGAGTGCCATGCGAGAGCCTCGACGTAGCTGACAAAATAGTTCAAGATTGTAGTAGATGTAGGAACAATGTAAAATGCAGTACAATACGTGACTGCAAGAATTAAGAATTTATGAGCGATAACAGTTAAGTTTTAACCACGGTATATAGAATACAAAATATGCTCGAGCGGAAAAATGACATTTGGCCGTGACGTCACCTCGGCAAAATTGTGTGGAAATTTGAAGTAATTTATTAATTAAATAAATAGTTAAGCATAGTTTACATTTATTTCTTTGCAATAATGTTCTGTTGCGCATACTCTAGTATGACTAATTTTAGAATTTTTCAGCAATATAACCAAAAATTCTTGGCGCCGTGACGTCATTTCTGTAAAAATGGCAGGAGTAGAGCTCGGGTCAAGCATACTTTCTATTTTATATACCGTGCTTCTTTTACACAATTCATCAATCAATAAAATAATCTCTTTCAGGTTTTTAGCAAAAATGCATGATGTTGCCATATAAATTGACTTTTAGAGTGAAATTGTTGTTGCAGTAATAGACGATGATTACACTATTCGTAGGCACGTACATGTCTGTCAAAAATTTTGTTCAAAAGGGCAGTGGGGGTGACGAAGTAAATACGCCAAAAAGAATGTATACTGTTTTCATTTATGTTCCGTTCAAAATGTCAAATGCTTGAAATGACAACCGCTTGAAATTCTAATCTGAACACGAAAGGGGTAATTACGAACGTTCCTACGAACATTCTTCGTGGCAATCCCTTTACGAGATATAAAGACTTCACTTTTCCAGTTTTCGCCAAGTCCATTCGTTACCTATTCTAAGGAAATAAGTCACTCACCATACATATATCTGACATTTCTGAGGTTAAAAACAAGCAAGCACTTAGCTGACACGTTTATGCAAAAAGTGAATTATTAAACATTTAAAATATTGTATTTATAGCAATAAGTGGTAAAATTATCTGGCTTAAGTAAATTACTAAAATGAAGTGTGCGGTGCTGTGCTGCAAAAACAATATCCGAAATCGCAGTGGCAAATCATTTTTCAGGCAAGTTGATGGGTTTTAATAAATATATAATGCGCTATTTAAATATAACGAATAATAAAAGTTATTATCACATATCAGAAATAGTAGAAAATATAAAAGGTTTTAGATTGTTTGTTTGTTTACATTGAAAGTTTTGTGAGAACAAAAGCGGTCAGGGACAGTCCGAGAATTATTTTTCCCAAAATTTTGGGCGCACAAACGATAATCGTTGATCAAGATTCAATACTGTATTATTTTAGTTAAATGATTACACTTGTAGGTTTCCAAAAGATAAAGAAGATCGTGAGAAATGGCTTCGAAGTATTGGACGATTGAAACACAATCCCGCTTCTGAAAGTGTTGTATGCGAAGACCATTTTGATCCCAGTTATGTGGCTTGTGGACCGATTAGGAAGAGGCTTAAGGATTTCGCTGTTCCGGTTCATGTTATTACTGCGTGTGAAAACTGTAATAAATATGTAAGTACATATTTGATTAATTTTCCCTTTAAACATGTCCTGATCTAAACAAACATTGAAGGTATATAAAGAAAAAAGGATTCGTTCCCCCATGACCCGGGCAATTTCTGTACCGTCACGCTGTAATTTGATATTAGAAGATAGTAGCGATGTAAATGAAAACGTAAGCTAACCTTAGTTAAGAATTAATATTCTCCTAGCTACTTGTCCAAATAATATTTTTAGACATTGAAACAACAAAGTGAGGCCTCAAAGTCCTGTGCAATTTATCGACCATCATTCAGTAATGTTGCAAACTGTGTAGAGGGTGTGGACATCGTAGAAACTGTAAGTAATTTTATTGAAATTCTTATAAATAGTTGGTGGTGGTCAAAGTATAAGAAAAGTATGATGTGCTGCAGAAATATAAATATATTAAGCTCATATTTCTTCATTTCTTATTACATCTTACCAACAGTAAAATAATTTGAGTATTTTTATTAAATTTGAGTTCACACCACATTTTAATTGCTTATTGAGAATTGAGAGTTTATTTTTTCTTTTTATGTGAATTTAAATTATTTTAAGTTATTGAAAGGGGCCCACCGGGCCCACCTCTAATGAATTCAAATATTTACTACGGTTAGGTGGCGTTTAGACATACTAAATTCTAGTATCTGATTTTAGTTTAGTACGAATCTCTGATAATTTTAGGACGTGTAAACAGTCCGTTTTTCTAGTACAAAAATCGGATTGCAATACTAGAAAAATAGCCGGCTATCCTATTTTCATACTAGAAACTAGTATACAAATATGGCGGAATCTATTTTATTCACGCAAATCAGCTGATTTTTGACAGAATTGTGCATTGCCTGAGTCTGATTTGATTTTTACATCGCGAAAATCAGCGTGAAAATGAGCAGGGGGGCAATTAATAAGTTTCATTGAAGCTTATAGGAAGGATGATTGTTTGTGGAATGTAAAAAACTTATATGTTCTCCAATTAAGCGAAAAATAACAAAAGCCGCAGCGGATATAACTTCTTGATTTGACATTTTGAATTGACATATCGAAATATTTTTTACGATTAAGTGTAAACGAAGTTCTAGTACTAGAAATTAGTATGTCTAAACGCCGCCTATGCTAAAACGAACACAAACACGTTACGGAGCGACTTGTCATTAGGGCATAGGGCCAATCCTTTATCGTTCTTTAATCTCATTGGCAGACCGGGACTTGTTCTGGTCATTCGTCGGACAGAGCTAGATTGTCATTGTTCGCCGTCAAGTGGTGACAACTGTCAAATGAAAACCTGTAGTTGCGAATTGTTTCATGTGTAAAGTCGGTCATATCTGTACGTTTTTTGACAATTACAAACTTTCAAAGTATTTAGTAAGTGACTTAAGATTTAAAATATTTACAGTGCCCGGGAAATCTTAGACGAGTGATGGAGGAGTGCGATACTAAAGGAAATTTGGTCTGTGTTGCAGCGACTTGCGAAAATACAGAAATCCCAGGTGGCAAATTGAGATTTTTTAAGTTTCCCAACGATCCTGTAAGGTAAATATTCTTAATTCTAGTGTTAGTACATATCTGTTTGCAAAAATGTTGCAAACGCTGTTTGAGGGATTTCTTAAAATGTCATAATTTGATAAGTGTGTGTGGAAGTATGTGTGTATGCATAGAAGCCCGGTACCATTCGTCAAACATTTCTGAAGTTTGCTGAAATGACGTGTTTGTGGTTGATGTGTAGATACATGCCTTAGATATTTCTTGGTATTAAATGAGGTGCTTGGATGCCTTCAGTTAGATTGTATGATTCCTCTACAAAATGTTTTGTGCAGCAAATATGCGCAACTGAAATATATTCGCTTCGCTACATTTTTGCTATTCTTTCTATATTTATTGTCAAAATGAAGCATTGCAATTCGTTATACTTTTAAAATTGGTGGGTGTCTGCAATATTCTGAATTGCAGTGGCGGGAACTTACATTTCCTCACAAAATTGGGCGCAGACTTTTATTCAAAAAGAACTTGTTTAAAAATAACAAATGCAATTGAGCATTTCGTAACAAAATTTTTATATTCAATAAATACAAATCTTGTTAAAATATAAAAAACAACGTGAGCTAAAATTAATACATCAATAATGCGTACGTTATTTTTAAACAAGTTCGTTTTGGATAAAGGCGTACGCTCAATTTTGTAAGTGTATTTTATTAAGGCCGTGTGGCAGTTTGGCATAACTTATAGTTTTCCATCAGGCCTTAAGGCCGAAACTCAATTGCGGCATCGGCATTGGCATCGATGCCTGTCAAAATAAAATGAACGTATTGTAATGATACAAAACTCAATGGTGGCATGGCATCGAAATGCGGTGCTGGTGCCGATGCCTGTATCAATTGATATTTGATATTCAAGGCGGCATCGTCGGCATGGGTCGTTTAAAAATGGTGGAAAAAGGAAAAACTGGCAGAGTTTGTGCGACAAAATCCTTATTTATTTATAAAAACGGATAGAGATTACAAAAATACAATTAAAAAAGAAAAAATTTGGCGGAAAATAAGCGAGGCCTTGTCTATTCCTGGTAAGTGAATTTAATTGAGATTTTTTTTGAATTATTTTAATAACAATAAAGCCATCATGTGCTACTCTTACACTTTCATTAATTTTTCTTATTTCAAAAGTAAAAAATATGCATATAAATTAATAATATTAGACAAACCTTTTTAAGAAAAATCACCTTTATTTATGCCTCCTGAAAACTAGTCAAAAACTTGAAGTTGTGAAAATTCTACACATGGTATCCCATTTTAATTCGCCACAGCGGATAACTTAAGAAATATGCATCGGATCAAAAAACATCCCAAATAAAAGTTTGGAGGGAGACAACTGATTCTGTAAAAAAAATATCACCCTTATTCCCCCTAGTAGGGTGGGAGGTTACTTTAAGATTTTAAATAGGAACACCTACTTTTTATTGCAGATTCGCATTCTGCGCCACAAAATGTATAGGTTTTATGTGAAACAACATGTTCCCTCCCGCTTCCTCTACAATCAGCATTACTAGAGCAGTCGATCCTGTGTTGGTGTGCTTTTAAGAAACTATGTCCCATCAGAATTAAAACCAACAATCTTAATGGCGGTTTGTTTAATCGGAGAAGCTTAGGTGTTGAGTTGGCATTCGGCGGGTCCCAAAGTTTCTTGGTCACTCTGGCAAATGGGGTCACATCCCATATCTAATGATGTTGATTTTTTGCCCAATCTAGATATTTAGTTAACATCCCCATTGAAGAGGGTGGGAAGTCAGAGGTAGCCCCCTCTCGCGCCAACTTATCCACTTCTTCGTTGCCGTAAATGCCACTATGGTCCGGCACTCATAGAATATCCAGATTATTGTTCAGGGACAGGTCGTTCAAAACACGTTTGCAGTCCCTTGCTAGCTTAGATGTTACAAAGGGTTTCATTAGGGCTTTGATAGCCGCCTGACTGTCTGTGCAAATCACAACGTTTAACCCCTCAGGTTGAAGGTATCTTTGACCTCCGCCTGGAAGACCGTGGTGTGCTCCTCAAGATGCAATCCCATACGCACTCTTATGTTGAATTTCATTTGCACTTTCAGGGTAAGCCAGGGTTCAACCCTGAAAATGCAGCAAATGAAACA